>CM042253.1:54167621-54172621 GCA_023566225.1 Romanogobio albipinnatus | reverse complement strand
AACCCACTGGACCACCATCTCACATAGATATTACATTATATGCTGTATATTCACATGGAGAACAGCTGATCTATATTTGAGCAATATTTGACTGACTTTGCCTTAGTGAGCATGAATTTCAGTACCACGGTATATTTCAAAGTAATACAGTATCATCATCTGATTTTAAATGCAACTGAAATTCATGAACCTGATAATAATCCTGAATACCATAATCTTTTATATCCCATATATGGGCCGTGGTCTTCTTCTATTTGAACATATGATACCATGACAACATGGAATACCATAATAGGGGAGAGCGGGCACAACCTTTCTCAGTTTGTGTAACTCCACATGGGGTTCAGAGTATTTATTGTTCCCCACATTAATGTCACACATGTCTAGTACAGTATGTGGTTTTGTTTCATTAATGCAGTGTTTACTTTTTTCCTGATTTACCCCGAAATAATGGAAGTGAAACGTGACAACATGCCCCGCACATTATAACATGACCAAATGACAGCTTAACATGTCACCTGATATAATCAAAAACATCTCCAAGGCAAACTAAAATATTTTGTCAACAAAATACAATTATTAACTTTTTCAAATAAAATAATGGCATCTTTCTGACCATTAAAAATAGAAGCATTTTTGAGTTACAAACACAGCTAAACAGCAGAGCTATGATGAATCATTCTGAACATGGACTCTCAGTCATTCTTCAGCCTTTCTCATGGTTTCTCAAAAGAATTCATAAAAGTATAGAATATAATAGCGCAGTTGTGATTGTGACGCAGGGTTAGAACACACCCCGCCTGCACTACCTCGTGTGTTCTGCGGTCAGATCCGCATTCAAGAGCATCCCAACAGCTGAACAGAAGATTACAGTATTATCAGATGTGTCTTATTGTAAATAAACACAAAAAACAGAGATGAAAACTAAACTTAAGAAATGTACTTTTGCTATGATTAAATAAATGTTCAGTGATGTCTTCCAGAGATTTTTTAATTTTGCCGCTATAATTTCTCTAAATATGTCGATATGGCATCTAGCAAACAGAGTTTCGTCATCCTGGCGTGTGTGGAACACGCGTGTTATAACTGACCCCGCGTCAGGCTGTGCCCGCGCTCCCCTAGAAATGAAGATTCTGTCATCCTTTACTGATGGACGTCAAGCGGAATAATTATGTACATAATTACATATTAACAAAATAACAACACTGTTGTTTTTGCCCCATCTTTCATGAGCTGAACTCAAGAGGAACACAAAAGCCTATTCCTCTCAAATATTGTTCCCAAATGTGTGTAAATGTGTGTTAGTGAGCACTTCTCCTTTGCCGAGATAATCGCTGACCGCAGGTGAGCCTGAGGCCGGACACAATAACAGCTTCTGCTGAAGTTAGGGTTATTGCTCATTGGTTGAGCTGAACTGGTATTATCTCGTTGTGTCCTGAAATCCAACAGCTGATTGGCTGATTGTTATCCATTACATCCCTTTCTATCAGAGACATTATCAAGATGAGTTCAGTTTAACTCTGGACATGTTTTATTCCCATTTTCTGAACTATAGTGAATAAACTGATAATGTGAGAATGTGAATATATTTGGCTTTGACTGGAGGAGATCTCAGGTTGGCATCTCTTGTTCATCTGATGTGTCTGTGTTACTGAAAGAGCTGTCACGTTCATTCTGCCCAATTTGCTCTGCGCGGTAAAGTTTATTGGTGTTGATTATGGAGGCTATTAGAGAGTGCCAAACATATTCTATCAAATCACACGCAATCATCCCCTGATTAAATCAAGTGTTAATGGCAGGTAAAGGAGGACGAGTCTGGGCTTGGACATCGCAGACCGCCGATTATCTTTAATGAATCTGTTCTTTTACCGTCCGTGTTCATACTCTGCTCGTTTTCTCATTTCTCCATAACTTCATTATGCTTGATTGGATGTTTGCCTTCAGGTCATGTTAACTAATACTGGAAAAGACTGTTATAAATCATAACCACACGCACAAAAAACAAAACAATCAATTTCAACATGCGTCCAGAACATTAATATGAGAGTAAAGCAGTCAGGGAATGTTCTGGATGAGATTGCACACGAGTATTCGCATTTCTGTGCCTTAATTATTAGATTGATTAATAATGCTTTGTATATGTGCATTTCTGAAATACATACCGTGGAGAAACCACTTTAAATTGTAATGTAGACGCATCTTCTGTGAAGCAGCTTTGAGAAATGTTTGTGAAGCGCTGTACAAATACATGTGAGCTGAATTTCAGCGAGATGTCTGAGCCAGCCAACGCTGTATTTATACCTCAGATGAAAACTGAAAACCGCCTGCTAATCCAAACCTGCACAATAATGCCACTGCATGCCGCATATTGTTCCATACACTATTTGAGAAAGAAGTGGCCCGTGTAGTGCACAGCATGCAGTGAGCACTGAGCAGTGTGCGCACACAGCCTTTGCTCTGCAGCTCTGACAGCACGGCTCTCGCACACCAAACACATCTGAATCACTTTGGATAAAAACGTCTGCATAAATGCATACATGTATACTTCTGTTGAAAAGTTTGGGGTCAGTGAGTTTTATTAATAAATAAACAATACTTTCATTCAGGAAGGGTGAATAAAATCGATCAAAAGTGACAATAAAGACATTTATAAATGTTTCAAACGATTTTCTATTTCTAATCAATGTCTGTTCTTCTGAATTTGAAAGAATCCTGAAAATAATCAATAATATATCAATAATATATAATCGGGAGCAGCAGACCAGCTGCAGACATGAGTAAAGACACTCGGAGACGATGTTAAGCAAAGAGGTTGAAAACCCATAAATACATTGAGTTGTATAGAGACAATTGCATGTTTTGTTTAATGACAGCGCCACCAAGTGTCTCTCTGTGTGCGCACATACATAAGATGCCAAATTTGGTGAAAATATCTCATTTCGTTAAGGACTTATAGACATTTATGGTTATTTATGAGCACATAAACAATGACTCCGATATCCAACGGTAAATTCGGACGGTTTCGAAGATATCCGCAAAAGTTGTATAAATGCTAAATCACAACGTTGCACAAACCATAAACAAACCATAAGGCAAACCTAGCATGTTCGCTATCGGTTCAGGAATCTAAGGATGTGACTCTCGTGAAAATAAGTTATGAGCACGTGAATATTTGATTTTACAACTAGGTGGCGCTGGCTCGAAACGCCTCAGGCTTCTTCAGGGCAATGACCCATACCGAGATCCGTAATGACACGCTAATGTGTTCATACAGCATTTTACCACAGCATGCATGGTTGATGCCCAAAATGGCCGATTTGGGAAAATTGGATATCATTGGACTCGGCATGCCGCCCGGAATCTAACCACATTTATCAGTTTTGGGCAAACCGCTCAGAAGTTATGAACATAAATAGCCATTTTTCGTTTCTCCAGACCAGTAGGTGGCGCTGTGCTGAAATGCAGCGTGTGTCCTCAGCTCATGCTTGTGATTACATACATAGATATACATAATAAAGGCTAGATGTCTCGTCCGCGCTGCTGGCCAATGGAGGTCGGCGTCTGCACCTGGCGGCCATCTTGTCACAGTCAGCTCGCTCACTCATTGTGTTTTAATGGGGCTTGGAGATTTCAGTGAGATAAGAGTATGTGTGTTCAGATCACTCGCCTTACATCAGGAGCCACAGAGCCCTGCCTGAGACAAGATGGCCGCCGCTGAGGACGTTAGAGACTCCGCCGTAAGACACTAGCCTTTATGATGGATATCTGTGATTACATGTGCCAACTTTGGTCTGAATACGATTATTCGAGTTATTTGAGAGCGGTTTGATGAATCAACTTCAATTCCATCACTTTTTGTCTGCATGGTCTGAAGATGAAGAGGTTCAAATTTCGTGAAAATCAGACAAACGATCTAGGAGGAGGTCGAAAAAGTAGTTTTTTCATGACGGAAATTGATGTCATAGGGTGCAATCGAATCGCCATGAGCCAAGAATCAGAGGAAAACTTCATATAACATGCTAATACTCTTAGCTTAAACATGAGTGCAACTTTGGACAGCTGGTGGCGCTAGAGGGATTGAGCTAGAAGAAGAAGAAGAAGAAGAAGAAGAAGAAGAAGAAGCATCAGATCCTCATATGAGAGTGATTAGTGAAGGGTCATGTGACACTGAAGACTGCAGGAATTCAGCTGTGATCACAGGAATAAATGACACGTTACTATATATTCACATGGAAAATGGTTCTTTTAAATTGTAATGATATTTCACAGTATTGTCCTGTATTTGATGTAATAAACGCAGTCTTAGTGAGCATATGAATGCAGTCCTTCTGCTGAGTCAGAGATCTGTCGGATAAGCAGTGGTGCTCTTGCTGATTTAGCGTCTCATTGATTAGTGTGACGTTGATTTCAACATCTCGGCGAAACTTCATGTTTTGGTGCTTTATGAAATATTTTCTGAACTGTGTTCACGGTTCCACACAAACCTGCTATTCGTCTTCTGCTGTCGGCTCTAATTAAGAAGCTCATGAAAGTTTTTCTTCCCTCTGATAAACCGATGGCTAAACTCTCCGCGCCTGACGCAACACCGAGGACCCAGCCCATGCTCTCTCTCCTGCGGGCCACAGACCGGACCGGAGCGCAGCTGAAGCGGGCCACAGACGGGACCACAGACGGGACCACAGACGGGACCGGAGCGCAGCTGAAGCGGGCCACAGACGGGACCGGAGCGCAGCTGAAGCGGGCCACAGACGGGACCGGAGCGCAGCTGAAGCGGGCCACAGACCGGACCACAGACGGGACCACAGACCGGACCACAGACGGGACCGTAGCGCAGCTGAAGCGGGCCACAGACGGGACCGGAGCGCAGCTGAAGCGGGCCACAGACGGGACCGGAGCGCAGCTGAAGCGGGCCACAGACGGGACCGGAGCGCAGCTGAAGCGGGCCACAGACGGGACCGGAGCGCAGCTGAAGCGGGCCACAGACCGGACCACAGACGGGA
>CM042253.1:54140121-54157621 GCA_023566225.1 Romanogobio albipinnatus | reverse complement strand
GGAAAACATTAGCATGATGGCTCTCGAGGAAACTGTGTCTAATAAACTCAGCAATGCAACAAAGCGTCCGATACTCCGACAAATACACCAGACACTCGTCCTCACAGCTTCACACTCATCACTGCACTCGCTGAGCCCCGTCTGGAGCTCTTCCTGCTGTGTGTATGCAGTGCATTATGGGCTTAAAGCGTCGCAACACACACACGGCCTCGGCCAGTCTCGTGTTACTCTGGAGTATCTCTAGAGTAGAGTTGATCCTTCATATCTCACAAGAGTCTTTCGTTTTTAAGACAGATACGCCGTCTCATGAAGGCGTGCAGTGGGCTAAAGACTCTCGCACACACACACACACACACACACGCAAACACACACACACACACACACTCACAGAACTCCGGAAACACAAACTGCATCCACTGTTCCCTTAACGCTGGGTTATTTGTGAAGCTGAACAAGGTGATCTTTCCCTCACACACACACACACACACACACACGCACGTACACACGTGTGTCTGTGTGAGGCTGAACATGTGAGTGTGTCTGTGTGAGACTGAACATGTGTGTGTGTCTGTGTGAGACTGGACATGTGTGTGTCTGTGTGAGGCTGGACATGTGTGTGTCTGTGTGAGACTGAACATGTGTGTGTCTGTGTGAGGCTGAACATGTGTGTGTGTGTCTGTGTGAGACTGGACATGTGTGTGTGTGTCTGTGTGAGACTGAACATGTGTGTGTCTGTGTGAGGCTGAACATGTGTGTGTGTGTCTGTGTGAGGCTGGACATGTGTGTGTGTGTCTGTGTGAGACTGAACATGTGTGTGTCTGTGTGAGGCTGAACATGTGTGTGTGTGTCTGTGTGAGGCTGGACATGTGTGTGTCTGTGTGAGACTGAACATGTGTGTGTCTGTGTGAGGCTGAACATGTGTGTGTGTGTCTGTGTGAGACTGAACGTGTGTGTGTGTGTGTGAGACTGAACGTGTGTGTGTGTGTGTGAGACTGAACGTGTGTGTGTGTGTGTGTGTGTGAGGCTCAAATCTACCCTTTCTGTCAAAAATACTTGAAAAGGCAGTGTCTTCACAATTATGCTCCTTTTTAGAAAGAAATGGCATCTGTGAGGATTTCCAGTCAGGATTTAGAGCGTATCATAGCACTGAGACTGCTCTCATCAGAGTTACACATGATTTACTCTTATCATCCGATCGTGGCTGTATCTCTCTATTAGTGTTACTCGATCTTAGCGCTGCATTCAATACCATCGACCACAACATTCTTTTGAATAGACTCGAGAATTATGTAGGTATTAGTGGAATTGCTTTGTCATGGTTTAAATCATACCTATGTGACCGTTATCAGTTTGTAGCAGTAAATGAAGAGATGTCACACCGATCACATGTTCAGTATGGAGTACCGCAAGGCTCAGTGCTAGGACCGCTGCTCTTCACCCTGTACATGCTACCACTGGGAGATATTATTAGGAAGCATGGCGTTAGTTTTCATTGTTATGCTGACGATACTCAGCTCTATATTTCTTCACGCCCTGAAGAAACTTACCAATTCACAAGATTAACGGAATGCAGAGCTGATATAAAACACTGGATGACCGGTAATTTCCTGCAACTCAATTCAGAAAAAACTGAATTTTTAATTATTGGACAAAAAAGCTCCACAAGTAGTGCCCTAGAATACTGTCTAACACTTGATGGCTGCTCTGTCAAGTCTTCGTCGTCAGTGAGGAACCTGGGTGTGCTCTTTGATACCAATCTCTCGTTTGAAAGCCACGTTTCTAGCATCTGTAAAACTGCATTCTACCATCTTAAAAATATATCAAAATTACGGCACATGCTCTCAATGCAAAATGCTGAACAGTGAGTTCATGCGTTCATGACCTCAAGGCTAGATTATTGTAATGCTCTATTGGGTGGTTGCCCTGCTCGCTTAATAAATAAACTCCAGCTGGTCCAAACGCAGCAGCTCCAGTTCTTACTAGAACCAGGAAGTATGACCATATTAGCCCAGTTCTGTCAACATTGCACTGGCTGCCTATTAAACATCGCATACATTTTAAAATCTTGCTTATTACTTACAAAGCACTAAATGGTTTATCTCCAGTACTTGAGCGAGCTCTTAACACATTATCCTCCATCACGTCTACTGCGCTCTCTAAACTCTGGCCAGTTGATCATACCGAGAATATCCAAATCAACTGCAGGCGGTCGATCCTTTTCCTATTTAGCTCCTAAACTCTGGAACTCTTCCTAGCATTGTTGGGGAAGCACACACACTCTGTCAGTTTAAATCTAGACTAAACACACATCTCTTTACTGTGGCATACACATAAAACACTTTCTCAATGAAATGATTGTTAGGCTGCATTAACTAGGTCAGCCGGAACCGGGAACACTTCCCATAACACCTGATGTACTCGTGACATCATCAGAAGAATGGCATCTACGCTAATGCTAGTCTCTTTGTTTTATCCCGAGGTTTACTGCAGTCAGCCGGATCCGGGCCGTATCCTAATCAGATGGTGGACCAGAGAAGACCAACACATGACCCTGAAGTGTCTGAGAGACCGTGATTAGCCTCCCCCTGAAACTGCCTCATCGACACGGCATCCTCAATAAACCCATCTCCAGCGTGTTGCCTCCGGTCCTTCGAATATTCTGATCTATTATGACCTCTGACCTGTAAAGCTGCCATAATAATAATAATAATAATAATAATAATAATAATCATACGCTGTTTGTTAATTGGCCAGAGGAGAACTGCCCCCCCGACTGAGCCTGGTTTCTCCAAGGTTTATTTTCCTCCATTCTGCTCCTGATGGGGTTTGGGTTTCCTTGCCACTGTTGCCTCTGGCTTGGCGTGCTCAGTTGGGGACACTAAAATTTTTCAACTAAACATCGAAATAAATCTAATTAATAAACTAAATTAACCATATAAACTAAATTACTGATCTAATTATTGATCTAAAGCCCACACTGTCACCGTATGGAAATTGAAATGAACTGATGACATCAAATGGCTATACAGCTGAATAAAATTAGGCTGCATTATTTTCCTGTTTAACACTGTAAAGCTGCTTTGGAACAATCTGCATTGTTAAAAGCGCTTTATAAATAAAGTTGACTTGACTTGAGGCTGAACATGTGTGTGTCTGTGTGAGGCTGAACATGTGTGTGTCTGTGTGAGGCTGAACATGTGTGTGTCTGTGTGAGGCTGAACATGTGTGTGTCTGTGTGAGACTGAACATGTGTGTGTGAGACTGAACATGTGTGTGTCTGTGTGAGGCTGAACATGTGTGTGTGTGTCTGTGTGAGACTGAACATGTGTGTGTCTGTGTGAGGCTGAACATGTGTGTGTCTGTGTGAGGCTGAACATGTGTGTGTCTGTGTGAGGCTGAACATGTGTGTCTGTGTGAGACTGAACATGTGTGTGTCTGTGTGAGGCTGAACATGTGTGTGTCTGTGTGAGGCTGAACATGTGTGTGTCTGTGTGAGGCTGAACATGTGTGTGTCTGTGTGAGGCTGAACATGTGTGTGTCTGTGTGAGGCTGAACATGTGTGTGTCTGTGTGAGGCTGAACATGTGTGTGTGAGACTGAACATGTGTGTGTCTGTGTGAGGCTGAACATGTGTGTGTGTGTCTGTGTGAGACTGAACATGTGTGTGTCTGTGTGAGACTGAACATGTGTGTGTGTGTGTGTGTGTGTGTCTGTGTGAGGCTGAACATGTGTGTGTGTGTGTGTGTGTGTGTGTGAGACTGAACATGTGTGTGTCTGTGTGAGACTGGACATGTGTGTGTCTGTGTGAGACTGAACATGTGTGTGTCTGTGTGAGACTGAACATGTGTGTGTCTGTGTGAGACTGAACATGTGTGTGTCTGTGTGAGACTGGACATGTGTGTGTCTGTGTGAGACTGAACATGTGTGTGTCTGTGTGAGACTGAACATGTGTGTGTGTGTGTGAGGCTGTACATGTGTGTGTGTGTGTGTGTGTGTGTGTGTGTGTGTCTGTGTGAGGCTGAACATGTGTGTGTGTGTGTGTGTGTGTGTGTGTGAGACTGAACATGTGTGTGTCTGTGTGAGACTGAACATGTGTGTGTCTGTGTGAGGCTGAACATGTGTGTGTCTGTGTGAAGCTGAACATGTGTGTGTCTGTGTGAAGCTGAACATGTGTGTGTGTGTGTGTGTGTGTGTGTGTGTGTGTGTGTGTGTGTGTGTGTGAGACTGAACATGTGTGTGTGTGTGAGACTGGACATGTGTGTGTGTGTGTGTGTGTGTGTGTGTGAGGCTGAACATGTGTGTGTCTGTGTGAGACTGGACATGTGTGTGTGTGTGTGAGACTGAACATGTGTGTGTGTGTGAGACTGAACATGTGTGTGTGTGTGAGGCTGAACATGAACAGACACACACACACACACACACACACACACACACACACACACACACACACACACACACACACACACACACATGTCCAGTCTCACACAGACACACACATGTTCAGCATGTGTGTGTCTGTGAGACTGGACATGTGTGTGTGTGTGTGTGTGAGACTGGACATGTGTGTGTGTGTGAGGCTGAACATGTGTGTGTCTGTGTGAGACTGGACATGTGTGTGTGTGTGTGTGTGTGTGTGTGTGTGTGTGTGTGTGTGTGTGTGTGTGTGTGTGTGTGTGTGTGAGGCTGAACTGAAGAGGAAGTGTTGCTGAGGGCTCTCGGTCTGTGATGGGCCACTGAAGTCAGGTCAGATTCTACCAGAACCTCGACTAACCCGACCGGCCACCCCTGCTGTTCTCCTCTCCACAGGCGACTCAAACCAATTACGGATTCATTAAGAAAGAGCGGGAGCAGAATGGGCCGCCACCTGGCCCATAGAGAGGGCACCTGTGCCTGTGGATATGTAGGTTAGAGATTCAAAGACCACACAGAAAACCTTCCACTCCAGCCTCACACACTCCTCACACACTCCTCACACACTCGGCCGTCGTTGAGACTCGAGTGCACACTGGAGGGGGGGGGGGGGGGGGGGGGCAGAGCGATGTCATCAAAATCACTGATCCTTATTGGTGGAAGTGAGAGACTGTAAGTTTTGAATGCTCATATCGTCTAAATGTGAATGTTGTCACTTCCGTTTTGATTTCATGGGGACTTATAAAGCACAAATAATTAGAAAGAAATGACAGTAACACACTGACACAAAGCATGAAGTACAGACTGAATTTTTTTCTTGTTAACCCATACTCTATTAATCTCTGAATTACTTGCATAAAACATTTTTTTACAGTTTATTTACAATGCATAAAAATAGTTTTTGCTGTACATTGCCTTTAATTTAGGCTGATTTAAACTCTACACTCTCAGAAAAAAAGGTACAGGGCTGTCACTGGGGCGGTACCCTAAGGTACAAAAATGAAAAGGTACATCTTTGTGCCTTACTCACCCCTAAAAGGTACATATCAGTACTTTAAGAGTGCATATTAGTACCTTTTCGGTTTTGTACCTTAGGGTACCGCCCCAGTGACAGCAATGTACCTTTTTTTCTGACAGTGTAAAAAGGTTCATTAATTATTTTAGGAGCATGATCACTGTGCACACGTGTAGGAGCATGATCACTGTGCACACGTGTAGGAGCATGATCACTGTGCACACGTGTAGTGAAACGTTGTGGGAGCATGATCACTGTGCACACGTGTAGTGAAATGCCGTAATAGCATGATCATTGTGCACACGTGTAGTGAAACGTTGTGGGAGCATGATCACTGTGCACACGTGTAGTGAAACGTGGGAGCATGATCACTGTGCACACGTGTAGTGAAACGCTGTGGTAGCATGATCACTGTGCACACGTGTAGTGAAACGTTGTGGGAGCATGATCACTGTGCACACGTGTAGTGAAACGTTGTGGGAGCATGATCACTGTGCACACGTGTAGTGAAACAGCGTAGGAGCATGATCACTGTGCACACGTGTATTGAAACGCTGTGTTAGCATGATCACTGTGCACACGTGTAGTGAAACGTTGTGGGAGCATGATCACTGTGCACACGTGTAGTGAAATGCCGTAATAGCATGATCACTGTGCACACGTGTAGTGAAACGTTGTGGGAGCATGATCACTGTGCACACGTGTAGTGAAACGCTGTAGGAGCATGATCACTGTGCACACGTGTAGTGAAATGCCGTAATAGCATGATCACTGTGCACACATGTAGTGAAATGCCGTAGTAGCATGATCACTGTGTACACGTGTAGTGAAACTCCGTGGTAGCATGATCACTGTGCACACGTGTAGTGAAACGTTGTGGGAGCATGATCACTGTGCACACGTGTAGGAGCATGATCACTGTGCACACGTGTAGTGAAACGCTGTGGGAGCATGATCACTGTGCACACGTGTAGTGAAACGCTGTAGGAGCATGATCACTGTGCACACGTGTAGTGAAACGCTGTGGGAGCATGATCACTGTGCACACGTGTAGGAGCATGATCACTGTGCACACGTGTAGTGAAACGCTGTGGGAGCATGATCACTGTGCACACGTGTAGTGAAACGCTGTAGGAGCATGATCACTGTGCACACGTGTAGTGAAACGCTGTGGGAGCATGATCACTGTGCACACGTGTAGTGAAACGCTGTGGGAGCATGATCACTGTGCACACGTGTAGTGAAACGCTGTAGGAGCATGATCACTGTGCACACGTGTAGTGAAACGCTGTAGGAGCATGATCACTGTGCACACGTGTAGTGAAACGCTGTGGGAGCATGATCACTGTGCACACGTGTAGTGAAACGCTGTGGGAGCATGATCACTGTGCACACGTGTAGTGAAATGCTGTGGGAGCATGATCACTGTGCACACGTGTAGTGAAACGCTGTGGGAGCATGATCACTGTGCACACGTGTAGTGAAACGCTGTAGGAGCATGATCACTGTGCACACGTGTAGTGAAACGCTGTAGGAGCATGATCACTGTGCACACGTGTAGTGAAACGCTGTAGGAGCATGATCACTGTGCACACGTGTAGTGAAACGCTGTAGGAGCATGATCACTGTGCACACGTGTAGTGAAACGCTGTGGGAGCATGATCACTGTGCACACGTGTAGTGAAACGCTGTGGGAGCATGATCACTGTGCACACGTGTAGTGAAATGCTGTGGGAGCATGATCACTGTGCACACGTGTAGTGAAATGCTGTGGGAGCATGATCACTGTGCACACGTGTAGTGAAACGCTGTAGGAGCATGATCACTGTGCACACGTGTAGTGAAACGCTGTGGGAGCATGATCACTGTGCACACGTGTAGTGAAACGCTGTGGGAGCATGATCACTGTGCACACGTGTAGTGAAACGCTGTGGGAGCATGATCACTGTGCACACGTGGAGTGAAATGCCGTAGTAGCATGATCACTGTGCACACGTGTAGTGAAACGTTGTGGGAGCATGATCACTGTGCACACGTGTAGTGAAACATTGTGGGAGCATGATCACTGTGCACACGTGTAGTGAAATGCCGTAATAGCATGATCACTGTGCACACGTGTAGTGAAACGTTGTGGGAGCATGATCACTGTGCACACGTGTAGTGAAACGTTGTGGGAGCATGATCACTGTGCACACGTGTAGTGAAACGCCGTAGGAGCATGATCACTGTGCACACGTGTAGTGAAACGCCGTAGGAGCATGATCACTGTGCACACGTGTAGTGAAACGCTGTAGGAGCATGATCACTGTGCAGACGTGTAGTGAAACGCTGTAGGAGCATGATCACTGTGCACACGTGTAGTGAAACGCTGTAGGAGCATGATCACTGTGCAGACGTGTAGTGAAACGCTGTAGGAGCATGATCACTGTGCACACGTGTAGTGAAACGCTGTAGGAGCATGATCACTGTGCAGACGTGTAGTGAAACGCTGTAGGAGCATGATCACTGTGCACACGTGTAGTGAAACGCTGTAGGAGCATGATCACTGTGCACACGTGTAATGAAACGCTGTGGGAGCATGATCACTGTGCACACGTGTAGTGAAACGCCGTAGGAGCATGATCACTGTGCACACGTGTAGTGAAACGCTGTGGGAGCATGATCACTGTGCACACGTGTAGTGAAACGCCGTAGGAGCATGATAACTGTGCACACGTGTAGTGAAACGCTGTGGGAGCATGATCACTGTGCACACGTGTAGTGAAACGCTGTAGGAGCATGATCACTGTGCACACGTGTAATGAAACGCTGTGGGAGCATGATCACTGTGCACACGTGTAGTGAAACGCCGTAGGAGCATGATCACTGTGCACACGTGTAATGAAACGCTGTGGGAGCATGATCACTGTGCACACGTGTAGTGAAACGCCGTAGGAGCATGATCACTGTGCACACGTGTAGTGAAACGCTGTGGGAGCATGATCACTGTGCACACGTGTAGTGAAACGCCGTAGGAGCATGATCACTGTGCACACGTGTAGTGAAACGCTGTGGGAGCATGATCACTGTGCACACGTGTAGTGAAACGCCGTAGGAGCATGATCACTGTGCACACGTGTAGTGAAACGCCGTAGGAGCATGATCACTGTGCACACGTGTAGTGAAACGCTGTGGGAGCATGATCACTGTGCACACGTGTAGTGAAACGCCGTAGGAGCATGATCACTGTGCACACGTGTAGTGAAACGCTGTGGGAGCATGATCACTGTGCACACGTGTAGTGAAACGCCGTAGGAGCATGATCACTGTGCACACGTGTAGTGAAACGCCGTAGGAGCATGATCACTGTGCACACGTGTAGTGAAACGCTGTGGGAGCATGATCACTGTGCAGACGTGTAGTGAAACGCCGTAGGAGCATGATCACTGTGCACACGTGTAGTGAAACGCTGTGGGAGCATGATCACTGTGCACACGTGTAGTGAAACGCTGTGGGAGCATGATCACTGTGCACACGTGTAGTGAAACGCTGTGGGAGCATGATCACTGTGCACACGTGTAATACGCAGCAGAACACGGGTGTCCGCCGTATGTCCAGCCCTCGTCTGGCCCCGCCTCATGGAGCTCATGCACAATAGAGCCGCACTACAGGAATCAATACTGATACAATACTCTCCCGCGCTCGCTGTCTAAAAGCAATTGTGTTTCTGTCTTTGTTTTATTTTTTCTCTCTCTCTTTTTCAGAGACATGGCATTCATTTGCTCCATCAGCACTGGAGCTCTCACATACGAAGAACACAAAGAGTGTGTGATGCTTTCTGTGAGGACACGTTCTGCTGATCTGATCCCTTTAATTAATGCAGCTGCTCTAGAACTAAAACTATTTCAGACTTGACTTTAAAGCTGAAGTCTGTCATCTCTGAATCACGGGAGTCACAAGTGTGAGTGTATGATAGTGCGGATGATAGGATTGTATGATAGGGCGTATGATTGGGCGTATGATTGATTGGATGTATGATAGGGTGTATGATTGGGCGTATGATAGGGCGTATGATAGGGTGTATGATTGGGCGTATGATTGATTGGGCGTGTGATAGGGCGTATGATAGGGCGTATTATAGGGCGTATGATTGGGCGTATCATAGGGCGTATGATAGGGCGTATGATTGATTGGGCGTGTGATAGGGCGTATGATAGGGCGTATGATTGATTGGGCGTATTATAGGGCGTATGATAGGGCGTATGATTGGGCGTATGATTGATTGGATGTATGATAGGGTGTATGATTGGGCGTATGATAGGGCGTATGATTGGGCTTATGATAGGGTGTATGATAGGGCGTATGATAGGGCGTATGATTGATTGGATGTATGATAGGGCGTATGATTGGGCGTATGATAGGGCGTATTATAGGGCGTATGATTGGGTGTAAGATAGGGCGTGTGATAGGGCGTATGATTGGGCGTATGATAGGGCGTATGATTGGGCGTATGATAGGGCGTATGATTGGGCGTATGATAGGGCGTATTATAGGGCGTTTGATTGGGCGTAAGATAGGGCGTATGATTGGGCGTATGATAGGGTGTATGATTGGGCGTATGATAGGGCATATGTTTGGGCGTATGATTGATTGGGCGTGTGATAGGACGTATGATTGATTGGGCGTGTGATAGGGCGTATGATTGGGCGTATGATAGGGTGTATGATAGGGCGTATGATTGGGCGTATAATTGATTGGGCGTATGATAGGGTGTATGATAGGGCGTATGATTGGGCGTATGATTGATTGGGCGTGTGATAGGGCGTATGATAGGGCGTATGATTGATTGGGCGTATTATAGGGCGTATGATAGGGCGTATGATTGGGCGTATGATTGATTGGATGTATGATAGGGTGTATGATTGGGCGTATGATAGGGCGTATGATTGGGCGTATGATAGGGCGTATTATAGGGCGTAAGATAGGGCGTGTGATAGGGCGTATGATTGGGCGTATGATAGGGTGTATGATTGGGCGTATGATAGGGCGTATTATAGGGCGTATGATAGGGCGTATTGTAGGGCGTTTGATTGGGCGTAAGATAGGGCGTATGATTGGGCGTATGATAGGGAGTATGATAGGGCGTATGATTGGGCGTATGATAGGGCGTATGATTGGGCGTATGATTGATTGGGCGTGTGATAGGGCGTATGATTGATTGGGCGTGTGATAGGGCGTATGATTGGGCGTATGATAGGGTGTATGATAGGGCGTATGATTGGGCGTATGATAGGGTGTATGATAGGGCGTATGATAGGGTGTATGATAGGGCGTGTGATAGGGCGTATGATAGGGCGTATGATAGGTTGTATGATAGGGCGTATGATAGCGCGTATGATAGGGCATATGATAGGGCGTGTGATAGGGTGTATGAATGATAGGGCGTATGATTGGGTGTATGATAGGGCGTATGATAGGGCGTATGATAGGGCCTGTGATAGGGCGTATGATAGGGCGTATGATAGGGTGTATGATAGGGCGTATGATTGGGTGTATGATAGGGCGTATGATAGGGTGTATGATAGGGCGTGTGATAGGGCGTATGATAGGGCGTATGATAGGGCGTGTGATAGGGCGTATGATAGGGCGTATGATAGGGCGTGTGATAGGGCGTATGATAGGGCGTGTGATAGGGCGTATGATAGGGCGTATGATAGGGCATATGATAGGGCGTGTGATAGGGTGTATGAATGATAGGGCGTATGATAGGGCGTATGATTGGGTGTATGATAGGGCGTATGATAGGGCGTATGATTGGGTGTATGATAGGGCGTATGATAGGGCGTATGATAGGGCCTGTGATAGGGCGTATGATAGGGCGTATGATAGGGCGTATGATTGTGTGTATGATAGGGCGTATGATAGGGCGTATGATTGGGTGTATGATAGGGTGTATGATAGGGCGTATGATAGGGCGTATGATAGGGCCTGTGATAGGGTGTATGATAGGGCGTATGATAGGGCGTATGATTGGGTGTATGATAGGGTGTATGATAGGGCGTATGATAGGGCGTATGATAGGGCCTGTGATAGGGCGTATGATAGGGCGTATGATAGGGCGTATGATTGGGTGTATGATAGGGCGTATGATAGGGCGTATGATAGGGCGTATGATAGGGCGTATGATAGGGTGTATGATAGGGCGTATGATAGGGCGTATGATAGGGCCTGTGATAGGGCGTATGATAGGGCGTATGATAGGGCGTATGATTGGGTGTATGATAGGGTGTATGATAGGGCGTATGATAGGGCGTATGATAGGGCCTGTGATAGGGCGTATGATAGGGCGTATGATAGGGCGTATGATAGGGCGTATGACAGGGCATATGATAGGGCGTATGATAGGGCCTGTGATAGGGCGTATGATAGGGCGTATGATAGGGCATATGATAGGGCCTGTGATAGGGCGTATGACAGGGCGTATGATAGGGCGTATGATAGGGCCTGTGATAGGGCGTATGATAGGGCGTATGATAGGGTGTATGATAGGGCGTATGATAGGGCATATGATAGGGCCTGTGATAGGGCGTATGACAGGGCGTATGATAGGGCGTATGATAGGGCCTGTGATAGGGTGTATGATAGGGCGTATGATAGGGCGTATGATAGGGTGTATGATAGGGCGTATGATAGGGTGTATGATAGGGTGTATGATAGGGCGTATGATAGGGTGTGTGATAGGGCGTATGATAGGGCGTATGATAGGGCGTATGACAGGGTCGGCCTGTAAGTTGGTATCTGGTTCTTTCAGTGTTCAGAATCTTATTTATTAATAAACATGTTTTTTTCTTTCCTACAGCATCAGGGCTGAAAACATGAATTGCACACAGACTGTCTCACATATGGCCGGATAATCACGCAAAGATAAATCTCTGTAATTCTGCAAGAGACAACAAAGATTTCCTTCTGAATTTACACAAGATGAAGAGCCATTTCAGCCTCCATTTGTCACGGGTATAATGACCTATTAGACGAAAGCATCGTCACATGACGCTCACCATCATCATCGCCCTCATCGTGTTACATTGTAACATTTTTACGTACCTCTCAGAGCTCTTCATCATCTCCTAACGAGAGAACACTCAGATTACCTCCAACACCACACCATTAACCCGTCAACTCCAGCGGCTAGACATCCATCACACACACACACACACACACACACACACACACACACACACACACACACACACACACACACACACACACGCGTGTGCATGCGCTGATGTTAATATGCACAGGACGCCTCATGTCACTGGTCCAGCATCTCAAGCCCAGACATCATCATACGACAGTAATGCTATATGCTGCATAAAATCATATTGAATATTAATTTAGATGTGAGAAATATTGAAAGGCCCATTTCCTGAGAAAGCACATTTACTTATAACCCATCCTGTTATAGATACATCGTTTCCACATTTACTCACTCTAGTGTCTGCAAACTCTTAGTTGTAAACTCATCATGACCAATATTTTTTTTTTACCAATAGTTTTTGGTCAAAAGTTATAGTATAATATTATTTAATTGTATTTAATACTGTATGTATAAAATGATGCAATTTTATTCCAAAAATGTTCAAAATGTTCCGCAGAATTTAAACTAAATGGAAATGTATTGCTTTAGTAATTTGAACATGTTCTGTATATAAACTGCTGTTCTAAAGTCTCTTCTGCTCACAGCTTTATTTGATCTGAAATACAGGAACATTAGAAATAATCTCAAATATTATTACAATTGAAAATAACTGTTCTCTGTGTGAATATATAGTAAAGTGTGATTGATCATCATTCCTGCAGTCTCCAGTGTCACATGACCCTTCACTCATCGCTCTCATGAGGATCTGATGATGATATCTGTGCTGCTTCAGATTTGTGTTCAGGATTCTATGATAAATATAACGTTCATATGAGCATCTTACTATATATCCACAGTCAGACATGTGTTATGAGCAGAAGAGTGTGTGTTATGAGCAGAAGAGTGTGTTATGAGCAGAAGAGTGTGTTATGAGCAGAAGAGTGTGTTATGAGCAGAAGAGTGTGTTATGAGCAGGAGTGTGTGTGTTATTGAGCAGAAGAGTGTGTTATGAGCAGAAGAGTGTGTGTGTTATGAGCAGAAGAGTGTGTGTGTTATGAGCAGAAGAGTGTGTTATGAGCAGAAGAGTGTGTTATGAGCAGAAGAGTGTGTTATGAGCAGGAGTGTGTGTGTTATTGAGCAGAAGAGTGTGTTATGAGCAGAAGAGTGTGTTATGAGCAGAAGAGTGTGTTATTGAGCAGAAGAGTGTGTTATGAGCAGAAGAGTGTGTTATGAGCAGAAGAGTGTGTGTGTTATTGAGCAGAAGAGTGTGTTATGAGCAGAAGAGTGTGTTATGAGCAGAAGAGTGTGTTATGAGCAGAAGAGTGTGTTATTGAGCAGAAGAGTGTGTTATGAGCAGAAGAGTGTGTGTGTTATTGAGCAGAAGAGTGTGTTATGAGCAGAAGAGTGTGTGTGTTATTGAGCAGAAGAGTGTGTTATGAGCAGGAGTGTGTGTGTTATGAGCAGAAGAGTGTGTTGTGAGCAGAAGAGAGTGTGTTATGAGCAGGAGTGTGTGTGTTATGAGCAGAAGAGTGTGTGTGTTATTGAGCAGAAGAGTGTGTTATGAGCAGGAGTGTGTGTTATGAGCAGGAGTGTGTGTGTTATGAGCAGGAGTGTGTGTGTTATGAGCAGAAGAGTGTGTTATGAGCAGAAGAGTGTGTGTGTTATGAGCAGAAGAGTGTGTTATGAGCAGAAGAGTGTGTTATGAGCAGAAGAGTGTGTGTGTTATTGAGCAGAAGAGTGTGTTATGAGCAGGAGTGTGTGTGTTATTGAGCAGAAGAGTGTGTTATTGAGCAGAAGAGTGTGTGTGTTATGAGCAGAAGAGTGTGTTATGAGCAGAAGAGTGTGTGTGTTATTGAGCAGAAGAGTGTGTTATGAGCAGGAGTGTGTGTGTTATTGAGCAGAAGAGTGTGTTATGAGCAGAAGAGTGTGTTATGAGCAGAAGAGTGTGTGTGTTATTGAGCAGAAGAGTGTGTTATGAGCAGAAGAGTGTGTGTGTTATTGAGCAGAAGAGTGTGTTATGAGCAGAAGAGTGTGTGTGTTATTGAGCAGAAGAGTGTGTTATGAGCAGAAGAGTGTGTTATGAGCAGAAGAGTGTGTGTTATTGAGCAGAAGAGTGTGTTATGAGCAGAAGAGTGTGTGTGTTATTGAGCAGAAGAGTGTGTTATGAGCAGAAGAGTTTGTGTGTTATTGAGCAGAAGAGTGTGTGTTATGAGCAGAAGAGTGTGTTATTGAGCAGAAGAGTGTGTTATTGAGCAGAAGAGTGTGTGTGTTATGAGCAGGAGTGTGTGTTATGAGCAGAAGAGTGTGTGTGTTATTGAGCAGAAGAGTGTGTTATGAGCAGGAGTGTGTGTTATGAGCAGAAGAGTGTGTGTGTTATTGAGCAGAAGAGTGTGTTATGAGCAGAAGAGTGTGTGTGTTATTGAGCAGAAGAGTGTGTTGTGAGCAGAAGAGTGTGTTATGAGCAGAAGAGTGTGTTATGAGCAGAAGAGTGTGTGTGTTATTGAGCAGAAGAGTGTGTGTTATGAGCAGAAGAGTGTGTGTGTTATGAGCAGAAGAGTGTGTGTGTTATGAGCAGAAGAGTGTGTTATGAGCAGAAGAGTGTGTTATGAGCAGAAGAGTGTGTGTTATGAGCAGAAGAGTGTGTTATGAGCAGAAGAGTGTGTTATGAGCAGAAGAGTGTGTTATTGAGCAGAAGAGTGTGTTATTGAGCAGAAGAGTGTGTGTGTTATGAGCAGGAGTGTGTGTTATGAGCAGAAGAGTGTGTGTGTTATTGAGCAGAAGAGTGTGTTATGAGCAGGAGTGTGTGTTATGAGCAGAAGAGTGTGTGTGTTATTGAGCAGAAGAGTGTGTTGTGAGCAGAAGAGTGTGTGTGTTATGAGCAGAAGAGTGTGTTATGAGCAGAAGAGTGTGTTATGAGCAGAAGAGTGTGTTATGAGCAGAAGAGTGTGTGTGTTATGAGCAGAAGAGTGTGTTATGAGCAGAAGAGTGTGTTATGAGCAGAAGAGTGTGTTATGAGCAGAAGAGTGTGTGTGTTATTGAGCAGAAGAGTGTGTTGTGAGCAGAAGAGTGTGTTATGAGCAGAAGAGTGTGTTATGAGCAGAAGAGTGTGTTGTGAGCAGAAGAGTGTGTTATGAGCAGAAGAGTGTGTTGTGAGCAGAAGAGTGTGTTATGAGCAGAAGAGTGTGTTATGAGCAGAAGAGTGTGTGTGTTATTGAGCAGAAGAGTGTGTTGTGAGCAGAAGAGTGTGTTATGAGCAGAAGAGTGTGTTATGAGCAGAAGAGTGTGTTGTGAGCAGAAGAGTGTGTTGTGAGCAGAAGAGTGTGTTATTGAGCAGAAGAGTGTGTTGTGAGCAGAAGAGTGTGTTATGAGCAGAAGAGTGTGTTATGAGCAGAAGAGTGTGTGTGTTATTGAGCAGAAGAGTGTGTTGTGAGCAGAAGAGTGTGTTGTGAGCAGAAGAGTGTGTTATGAGCAGAAGAGTGTGTTATGAGCAGAAGAGTGTGTTGTGAGCAGAAGAGTGTGTTATGAGCAGAAGAGTGTGTTGTGAGCAGAAGAGTGTGTTATGAGCAGAAGAGTGTGTTATGAGCAGAAGAGTGTGTTATTGAGCAGAAGAGTGTGTGTTATGAGCAGAAGAGTGTGTGTGTTATGAGCAGAAGAGTGTGTTATGAGCAGAAGAGTGTGTTATGAGCAGAAGAGTGTGTGTTATGAGCAGAAGAGTGTGTGTGTTATGAGCAGGAGTGTGTGTGTTATGAGCAGAAGAGAGTGTGTTATGAGCAGAAGAGTGTGTGTGTTATTGAGCAGAAGAGTGTGTTGTGAGCAGAAGAGTGTGTGTGTTATTGAGCAGAAGAGTGTGTTATGAGCAGAAGAGTGTGTTATGAGCAGAAGAGTGTGTGTGTTATGAGCAGAGTGTGTGTTATGAGCAGAAGAGTGTGTGTGTTATTGAGCAGAAGAGTGTGTTGTGAGCAGAAGAGTGTGTGTGTTATTGAGCAGAAGAGTGTGTTATGAGCAGAAGAGTGTGTTATGAGCAGAAGAGTGTGTGTGTTATTGAGCAGAAGAGTGTGTGTTATGAGCAGAAGAGTGTGTGTTATGAGCAGAAGAGTGTGTTATGAGCAGAAGAGTGTGTGTGTTATTGAGCAGAAGAGTGTGTGTTATGAGCAGAAGAGTGTGTGTTATGAGCAGAAGAGTGTGTGGTTATGAGCAGAAGAGTGTGTTATGAGCAGAAGAGTGTGTTATGAGCAGAAGAGTGTGTTATGAGCAGAAGAGTGTGTTATGAGCAGAAGAGTGTGTTATTGAGCAGAAGAGTGTGTTATGAGCAGAAGAGTGTGTTATGAGCAGGAGTGTGTGTGTTATTGAGCAGAAGAGTGTGTTATTGAGCAGAAGAGTGTGTTATGAGCAGAAGAGTGTGTTATGAGCAGAAGAGTGTGTTATGAGCAGAAGAGTGTGTGTGTTATTGAGCAGAAGAGTGTGTGTTATTGAGCAGAAGAGTGTGTTATTGAGCAGAAGAGTGTGTTATGAGCAGAAGAGTGTGTGTTATTGAGCAGAAGAGTGTGTGTGTTATTGAGCAGAAGAGTGTGTTATTGAGCAGAAGAGTGTGTGTGTTATTGAGCAGAAGAGTGTGTTATGAGCAGAAGAGTGTGTGTGTTATTGAGCAGAAGAGTGTGTGTTATTGAGCAGAAGAGTGTGTTATTGAGCAGAAGAGTGTGTGTGTTATTGAGCAGAAGAGTGTGTTATTGAGCAGAAGAGTGTGTTATGAGCAGAAGAGTGTGTGTGTTATGAGCAGAAGAGTGTGTTATGAGCAGAAGAGTGTGTTATGAGCAGAAGAGTGTGTTATGAGCAGAAGAGTGTGTGTTATGAGCAGAAGAGTGTGTGTGTTATGAGCAGAAGAGTGTGTTATGAGCAGAAGAGTGTGTTATGAGCAGAAGAGTGTGTGTTATGAGCAGAAGAGTGTGTGTTATTGAGCAG
>CM042253.1:54129854-54139921 GCA_023566225.1 Romanogobio albipinnatus | reverse complement strand
GCAGAAGAGTGTGTGTGTTATTGAGCAGAAGAGTGTGTTGTGAGCAGAAGAGTGTGTGTTATGAGCAGGAGTGTGTGTTATGAGCAGAAGAGTGTGTGTGTTATTGAGCAGAAGAGTGTGTTGTGAGCAGAAGAGTGTGTGTTATGAGCAGGAGTGTGTGTTATGAGCAGAAGAGTGTGTGTGTTATTGAGCAGAAGAGTGTGTTATGAGCAGAAGAGAGTGTGTGTTATTGAGCAGAAGAGTGTGTTATGAGCAGAAGAGTGTGTTATGAGCAGAAGAGTGTGTTATGAGCAGAAGAGTGTGTGTGTTATTGAGCAGAAGAGTGTGTTATGAGCAGAAGAGTGTGTTATGAGCAGAAGAGTGTGTTATGAGCAGAAGAGTGTGTTATGAGCAGAAGAGTGTGTGTTATTGAGCAGAAGAGTGTGTTATGAGCAGAAGAGTGTGTTATGAGCAGAAGAGTGTGTTATGAGCAGAAGAGTGTGTTATGAGCAGAAGAGTGTGTTGTGAGCAGAAGAGTGTGTGTTATGAGCAGGAGTGTGTGTGTTATGAGCAGAAGAGTGTGTGTGTTATTGAGCAGAAGAGTGTGTTGTGAGCAGAAGAGTGTGTGTTATGAGCAGGAGTGTGTGTTATGAGCAGAAGAGTGTGTGTGTTATTGAGCAGAAGAGTGTGTTGTGAGCAGAAGAGTGTGTGTTATTGAGCAGAAGAGTGTGTGTGTTATGAGCAGAAGAGTGTGTTATGAGCAGAAGAGTGTGTTATGAGCAGAAGAGTGTGTTATGAGCAGAAGAGTGTGTGTTATGAGCAGAAGAGTGTGTTATGAGCAGAAGAGTGTGTGTGTTATTGAGCAGAAGAGTGTGTTGTGAGCAGAAGAGTGTGTGTTATGAGCAGGAGTGTGTGTTATGAGCAGAAGAGTGTGTGTGTTATTGAGCAGAAGAGTGTGTTGTGAGCAGAAGAGTGTGTGTTATGAGCAGGAGTGTGTGTTATGAGCAGAAGAGTGTGTGTGTTATTGAGCAGAAGAGTGTGTTATGAGCAGAAGAGTGTGTTATGAGCAGAAGAGTGTGTTATGAGCAGAAGAGTGTGTTATGAGCAGAAGAGTGTGTGTTATTGAGCAGAAGAGTGTGTTATGAGCAGAAGAGTGTGTGTGTTATTGAGCAGAAGAGTGTGTTATGAGCAGAAGAGTGTGTTATGAGCAGAAGAGTGTGTTATGAGCAGAAGAGAGTGTGTGTTATTGAGCAGAAGAGTGTGTTATGAGCAGAAGAGTGTGTGTTATTGAGCAGAAGAGTGTGTTATGAGCAGAAGAGTGTGTTATGAGCAGAAGAGTGTGTTATGAGCAGAAGAGAGTGTGTGTTATGAGCAGAAGAGTGTGTTATGAGCAGAAGAGTGTGTGTGTTATTGAGCAGAAGAGTGTGTTGTGAGCAGAAGAGTGTGTTATGAGCAGAAGAGTGTGTGTGTTATTGAGCAGAAGAGTGTGTTGTGAGCAGAAGAGTGTGTTATGAGCAGAAGAGAGTGTGTGTTATTGAGCAGAAGAGTGTGTTATGAGCAGAAGAGTGTGTTATGAGCAGAAGAGTGTGTTATGAGCAGAAGAGTGTGTTATGAGCAGAAGAGTGTGTTGTGAGCAGAAGAGTGTGTGTTATGAGCAGGAGTGTGTGTGTTATGAGCAGAAGAGTGTGTGTGTTATTGAGCAGAAGAGTGTGTTGTGAGCAGAAGAGTGTGTGTTATGAGCAGGAGTGTGTGTTATGAGCAGAAGAGTGTGTGTGTTATTGAGCAGAAGAGTGTGTTGTGAGCAGAAGAGTGTGTGTGTTATTGAGCAGAAGAGTGTGTTATGAGCAGAAGAGTGTGTTATGAGCAGAAGAGTGTGTTATGAGCAGAAGAGTGTGTTGTGAGCAGAAGAGTGTGTGTTATGAGCAGGAGTGTGTGTGTTATGAGCAGAAGAGTGTGTGTGTTATTGAGCAGAAGAGTGTGTTGTGAGCAGAAGAGTGTGTGTTATGAGCAGGAGTGTGTGTTATGAGCAGAAGAGTGTGTGTGTTATTGAGCAGAAGAGTGTGTTGTGAGCAGAAGAGTGTGTGTTATGAGCAGGAGTGTGTGTTATGAGCAGAAGAGTGTGTGTGTTATTGAGCAGAAGAGTGTGTTATGAGCAGAAGAGTGTGTTATGAGCAGAAGAGTGTGTTATGAGCAGAAGAGTGTGTGTGTTATTGAGCAGAAGAGTGTGTTATGAGCAGAAGAGTGTGTGTGTTATTGAGCAGAAGAGTGTGTTATGAGCAGAAGAGTGTGTTATGAGCAGAAGAGTGTGTTATGAGCAGAAGAGAGTGTGTGTTATTGAGCAGAAGAGTGTGTTATGAGCAGAAGAGAGTGTGTGTTATTGAGCAGAAGAGTGTGTTATGAGCAGAAGAGTGTGTTATGAGCAGAAGAGTGTGTTATGAGCAGAAGAGAGTGTGTGTTATTGAGCAGAAGAGTGTGTTATGAGCAGAAGAGTGTGTGTGTTATTGAGCAGAAGAGTGTGTTGTGAGCAGAAGAGTGTGTTATGAGCAGAAGAGTGTGTGTGTTATTGAGCAGAAGAGTGTGTTGTGAGCAGAAGAGTGTGTTATGAGCAGAAGAGAGTGTGTGTTATTGAGCAGAAGAGTGTGTTATGAGCAGAAGAGTGTGTGTGTTATTGAGCAGAAGAGTGTGTTGTGAGCAGAAGAGTGTGTGTGTTATTGAGCAGAAGAGTGTGTTATGAGCAGAAGAGTGTGTTATGAGCAGAAGTGTGTGTTATGAGCAGAAGAGTGTGTTATTGAGCAGAAGAGTGTGTTATGAGCAGAAGAGAGTGTGTGTTATGAGCAGAAGAGTGTGTTATGAGCAGAAGAGTGTGTGTGTTATTGAGCAGAAGAGTGTGTTATGAGCAGAAGAGTGTGTTATGAGCAGAAGAGTGTGTGTGTTATTGAGCAGAAGAGTGTGTTATGAGCAGAAGAGTGTGTGTGTTATGAGCAGAAGAGTGTGTTATGAGCAGAAGAGTGTGTTATGAGCAGAAGAGTGTGTGTGTTATTGAGCAGAAGAGTGTGTTATGAGCAGAATAGTGTGTTATGAGCAGAAGAGTGTGTGTGTTATTGAGCAGAATAGTGTGTTATGAGCAGAGGAGTGTGTGTGTTATTGAGCAGAAGAGTGTGTTATGAGCAGAATAGTGTGTTATGAGCAGAAGAGTGTGTGTGTTATTGAGCAGAAGAGTGTGTTATGAGCAGAGGAGTGTGTGTGTTATTGAGCAGAAGAGTGTGTTATGAGCAGAATAGTGTGTTATGAGCAGAGGAGTGTGTGTGTTATTGAGCAGAAGAGTGTGTTATTGAGCAGAAGAGTGTGTTATTGAGCAGAAGAGTGTGTTATTGAGCAGAAGAGTGTGTGTGTTATTGAGCAGAAGAGTGTGTTATTGAGCAGAAGAGTGTGTTATGAGCAGAAGAGTGTGTGTGTTATTGAGCAGAAGAGTGTGTTATGAGCAGAAGAGTGTGTTATGAGCAGAAGAGTGTGTGTGTTATTGAGCAGAATAGTGTGTTATGAGCAGAAGAGTGTGTGTGTTATTGAGCAGAAGAGTGTGTTATGAGCAGAATAGTGTGTTATGAGCAGAAGAGTGTGTGTGTTATTGAGCAGAATAGTGTGTTATGAGCAGAAGAGTGTGTGTGTTATTGAGCAGAAGAGTGTGTTATGAGCAGAAGAGTGTGTTATGAGCAGAATAGTGTGTTATGAGCAGAAGAGTGTGTGTGTTATTGAGCAGAAGAGTGTGTGTGTTATTGAGCAGAAGAGTGTGTTATGAGCAGAAGAGTGTGTTATGAGCAGAAGAGTGTGTGTGTTATTGAGCAGAAGAGTGTGTTATGAGCAGAAGAGTGTGTGTGTTATTGAGCAGAAGAGTGTGTTATGAGCAGAAGAGTGTGTTATGAGCAGAATAGTGTGTTATGAGCAGAAGAGTGTGTGTGTTATTGAGCAGAATAGTGTGTTATGAGCAGAAGAGTGTGTGTGTTATTGAGCAGAAGAGTGTGTTATGAGCAGAAGAGTGTGTTATGAGCAGAGGAGTGTGTGTGTTATTGAGCAGAATAGTGTGTTATGAGCAGAATAGTGTGTTATGAGCAGAAGAGTGTGTGTGTTATTGAGCAGAATAGTGTGTTATGAGCAGAAGAGTGTGTGTGTTATTGAGCAGAATAGTGTGTTATGAGCAGAAGAGTGTGTTATGAGCAGAGGAGTGTGTGTGTTATTGAGCAGAAGAGTGTGTTATGAGCAGAATAGTGTGTTATGAGCAGAAGAGTGTGTGTGTTATTGAGCAGAATAGTGTGTTATGAGCAGAGGAGTGTGTGTGTTATTGAGCAGAAGAGTGTGTTATGAGCAGAAAAGTGTGTTATGAGCAGAAGAGTGTGTGTGTTATTGAGCAGAAGAGTGTGTTATTGAGCAGAGGAGTGTGTGTGTTATTGAGCAGAAGAGTGTTATGAGCAGAATAGTGTGTTATGAGCAGAGGAGTGTGTGTGTTATTGAGCAGAAGAGTGTGTTATTGAGCAGAAGAGTGTGTTATTGAGCAGAAGAGTGTGTTATTGAGCAGAAGAGTGTGTGTGTTATTGAGCAGAAGAGTGTGTTATTGAGCAGAAGAGTGTGTTATGAGCAGAAGAGTGTGTGTGTTATTGAGCAGAAGAGTGTGTTATGAGAAGAAGAGTGTGTTATTGAGCAGAAGAGTGTGTTATGAGCAGAAGAGTGTGTTATGAGCAGAAGAGTGTATGTGTTATTGAGCAGAAGAGTGTGTTATTGAGCAGAAGAGTGTGTTGTGAGCAGAAGAGTGTGTTATGAGCAGAAGAGTGTGTGTGTTATTGAGCAGAAGAGTGTGTTATGAGCAGAAGAGTGTGTTGTGAGCAGAAGAGTGTGTTATGAGCAGAAGAGTGTGTGTGTTATTGAGCAGAAGAGTGTGTTATGAGCAGAAGAGTGTGTTGTGAGCAGAAGAGTGTGTTATGAGCAGAAGAGTGTGTGTGTTATTGAGCAGAAGAGTGTGTTATGAGCAGAATAGTGTGTTATGAGCAGAAGAGTGTGTGTGTTATTGAGCAGAAGAGTGTGTTATTGAGCAGAAGAGTGTGTTGTGAGCAGAAGAGTGTGTTATGAGCAGAAGAGTGTGTGTGTTATTGAGCAGAAGAGTGTGTTATGAGCAGAATAGTGTGTTATGAGCAGAAGAGTGTGTGTGTTATTGAGCAGAAGAGTGTGTTATTGAGCAGAAGAGTGTGTGTGTTATTGAGCAGAAGAGTGTGTTATTGAGCAGAAGAGTGTGTTATTGAGCAGAAGAGTGTGTTGTGAGCAGAAGAGTGTGTTATGAGCAGAAGAGTGTGTGTGTTATTGAGCAGAAGAGTGTGTTATGAGCAGAAGAGTGTGTTGTGAGCAGAAGAGTGTGTTATGAGCAGAAGAGTGTGTGTGTTATTGAGCAGAAGTGTGTGTGTGTTATTGAGCAGAAGAGTGTGTTATGAGAAGAATAGTGTGTTATGAGCAGAAGAGTGTGTGTGTTATTGAGCAGAAGAGTGTGTTATTGAGCAGAAGAGTGTGTTGTGAGCAGAATAGTGTGTTATGAGCAGAAGAGTGTGTGTGTTATTGAGCAGAAGAGTGTGTTATTGAGCAGAAGAGTGTGTGTGTTATTGAGCAGAAGAGTGTGTTATTGAGCAGAAGAGTGTGTTATTGAGCAGAAGAGTGTGTTATGAGCAGAAGAGTGTGTTATGAGCAGAAGAGTGTGTGTGTTATTGAGCAGAAGAGTGTGTTATGAGCAGAATAGTGTGTTATGAGCAGAAGAGTGTGTGTGTTATTGAGCAGAAGAGTGTGTTATTGAGCAGAAGAGTGTGTTGTGAGCAGAAGAGTGTGTTATGAGCAGAAGAGTGTGTGTGTTATTGAGCAGAAGAGTGTGTTATGAGCAGAAGAGTGTGTTGTGAGCAGAAGAGTGTGTTATGAGCAGAAGAGTGTGTGTGTTATTGAGCAGAAGAGTGTGTTATGAGCAGAAGAGTGTGTTGTGAGCAGAAGAGTGTGTTATGAGCAGAAGAGTGTGTGTGTTATTGAGCAGAAGAGTGTGTAATGAGAAGAATAGTGTGTTATGAGCAGAAGAGTGTGTGTGTTATTGAGCAGAAGAGTGTGTTATTGAGCAGAAGAGTGTGTTGTGAGCAGAAGAGTGTGTTATGAGCAGAAGAGTGTGTGTGTTATTGAGCAGAAGAGTGTGTTATTGAGCAGAAGAGTGTGTTGTGAGCAGAAGAGTGTGTTATGAGCAGAAGAGTGTGTGTGTGTTATTGAGCAGAAGAGTGTGTTGTGAGCAGAAGAGAGTGTGTTATGAGCAGAAGAGTGTGTTGTGAGCAGAAGAGTGTGTTATGAGCAGAAGAGTGTGTGTGTTATTGAGCAGAAGAGTGTGTTATTGAGCAGAAGAGTGTGTTGTGAGCAGAAGAGTGTGTTATGAGCAGAAGAGTGTGTGTGTTATTGAGCAGAAGAGTGTGTTGTGAGCAGAAGAGTGTGTGTGTTATTGAGCAGAAGAGTGTGTTATGAGCAGGAGTGTGTGTGTTATTGAGCAGAAGAGTGTGTGTGTTATTGAGCAGAAGAGTGTGTGTGTTATTGAGCAGAAGAGTGTGTTGTGAGCAGAAGAGTGTGTTATTGAGCAGAAGAGTGTGTTATGAGCAGAAGAGTGTGTTATTGAGCAGAAGAGTGTGTTATGAGCAGAAGAGTGTGTTATGAGCAGAAGAGTGTGTGTGTTATTGAGCAGAAGAGTGTGTTATGAGCAGAATAGTGTGTTATGAGCAGAAGAGTGTGTGTGTTATTGAGCAGAAGAGTGTGTTATTGAGCAGAAGAGTGTGTTGTGAGCAGAAGAGTGTGTTATGAGCAGAAGAGTGTGTGTGTTATTGAGCAGAAGAGTGTGTTATGAGCAGAAGAGTGTGTTGTTAGCAGAAGAGTGTGTTATGAGCAGAAGAGTGTGTGTGTTATTGAGCAGAAGAGTGTGTTATGAGCAGAAGAGTGTGTTGTGAGCAGAAGAGTGTGTTATGAGCAGAAGAGTGTGTTGTGAGCAGAAGAGTGTGTTATTGAGCAGAAGAGTGTGTTATGAGCAGAAGAGTGTGTGTGTTATTTAGCAGAAGAGTGTGTAATGAGAAGAATAGTGTGTTATGAGCAGAAGAGTGTGTGTGTTATTGAGCAGAAGAGTGTGTTATTGAGCAGAAGAGTGTGTTATTGAGCAGAAGAGTGTGTTGTGAGCAGAAGAGTGTGTTATGAGCAGAAGAGTGTGTGTGTTATTGAGCAGAAGAGTGTGTTATTGAGCAGAAGAGTGTGTTGTGAGCAGAAGAGTGTGTTATGAGCAGAAGAGTGTGTGTGTGTTATTGAGCAGAAGAGTGTGTTGTGAGCAGAAGAGAGTGTGTTATGAGCAGAAGAGTGTGTTGTGAGCAGAAGAGTGTGTTATGAGCAGAAGAGTGTGTGTGTTATTGAGCAGAAGAGTGTGTTATTGAGCAGAAGAGTGTGTTATGAGCAGAAGAGTGTGTGTGTTATTGAGCAGAAGAGTGTGTTATTGAGCAGAAGAGTGTGTTGTGAGCAGAAGAGTGTGTTATGAGCAGAAGAGTGTGTGTGTTATTGAGCAGAAGAGTGTGTTATTGAGCAGAAGAGTGTGTTGTGAGCAGAAGAGTGTGTTATGAGCAGAAGAGTGTGTGTGTGTTATTGAGCAGAAGAGTGTGTTGTGAGCAGAAGAGAGTGTGTTATGAGCAGAAGAGTGTGTTGTGAGCAGAAGAGTGTGTTATGAGCAGAAGAGTGTGTGTGTTATTGAGCAGAAGAGTGTGTTATTGAGCAGAAGAGTGTGTTGTGAGCAGAAGAGTGTGTTATGAGCAGAAGAGTGTGTGTGTTATTGAGCAGAAGAGTGTGTTGTGAGCAGAAGAGTGTGTGTGTTATTGAGCAGAAGAGTGTGTTATGAGCAGGAGTGTGTGTGTTATTGAGCAGAAGAGTGTGTGTGTTATTGAGCAGAAGAGTGTGTTGTGAGCAGAAGAGTGTGTTATGAGCAGAAGAGTGTGTTATGAGCAGAAGAGTGTGTTATTGAGCAGAAGAGTGTGTTATGAGCAGAAGAGTGTGTTATGAGCAGAAGAGTGTGTTATGAGCAGAAGAGTGTGTGTGTTATTGAGCAGAAGAGTGTGTGTGTTATGAGCAGAATAGTGTGTTATGAGCAGAAGAGTGTGTGTGTTATTGAGCAGAAGAGTGTGTTATTGAGCAGAAGAGTGTGTTGTGAGCAGAAGAGTGTGTTATGAGCAGAAGAGTGTGTGTGTTATTGAGCAGAAGAGTGTGTTATGAGCAGAAGAGTGTGTTGTTAGCAGAAGAGTGTGTTATGAGCAGAAGAGTGTGTTGTGAGCAGAAGAGTGTGTTATGAGCAGAAGAGTGTGTTATGAGCAGAAGAGTGTGTGTGTTATTTAGCAGAAGAGTGTGTAATGAGAAGAATAGTGTGTTATGAGCAGAAGAGTGTGTGTGTTATTGAGCAGAAGAGTGTGTTATTGAGCAGAAGAGTGTGTTGTGAGCAGAAGAGTGTGTTATGAGCAGAAGAGTGTGTGTGTTATTGAGCAGAAGAGTGTGTTATTGAGCAGAAGAGTGTGTTGTGAGCAGAAGAGTGTGTTATGAGCAGAAGAGTGTGTGTGTGTTATTGAGCAGAAGAGTGTGTTGTGAGCAGAAGAGAGTGTGTTATGAGCAGAAGAGTGTGTTGTGAGCAGAAGAGTGTGTTATGAGCAGAAGAGTGTGTTGTGAGCAGAAGAGTGTGTTATTGAGCAGAAGAGTGTGTTATGAGCAGAAGAGTGTGTGTGTTATTTAGCAGAAGAGTGTGTAATGAGAAGAATAGTGTGTTATGAGCAGAAGAGTGTGTGTGTTATTGAGCAGAAGAGTGTGTTATTGAGCAGAAGAGTGTGTTGTGAGCAGAAGAGTGTGTTATGAGCAGAAGAGTGTGTGTGTTATTGAGCAGAAGAGTGTGTTATTGAGCAGAAGAGTGTGTGTGTGTTATTGAGCAGAAGAGTGTGTTGTGAGCAGAAGAGAGTGTGTTATGAGCAGAAGAGTGTGTTGTGAGCAGAAGAGTGTGTTATGAGCAGAAGAGTGTGTGTGTGTTATTGAGCAGAAGAGTGTGTTGTGAGCAGAAGAGAGTGTGTTATGAGCAGAAGAGTGTGTTGTGAGCAGAAGAGTGTGTTATGAGCAGAAGAGTGTGTGTGTTATTGAGCAGAAGAGTGTGTTATTGAGCAGAAGAGTGTGTTGTGAGCAGGAGTGTGTGTGTTATGAGCAGAAGAGTGTGTGTTATGAGCAGAAGAGTGTGTGTGTTATTGAGCAGAAGAGTGTGTTATTGAGCAGAAGAGTGTGTTGTGAGCAGAAGAGTGTGTTATGAGCAGAAGAGTGTGTGTGTTATTGAGCAGAAGAGTGTGTTATGAGCAGGAGTGTGTGTGTTATTGAGCAGAAGAGTGTGTGTGTTATTGAGCAGAAGAGTGTGTTGTGAGCAGGAGTGTGTGTGTTATGAGCAGAAGAGTGTGTGTTATGAGCAGAAGAGTGTGTGTGTTATTGAGCAGAAGAGTGTGTGTGTTATTGAGCAGAAGAGTGTGTTGTGAGCAGGAGTGTGTGTGTTATGAGCAGAAGAGAGTGTGTTATGAGCAGAAGAGTGTGTGTGTTATTGAGCAGAAGAGTGTGTGTGTTATTGAGCAGAAGAGTGTGTTATGAGCAGAAGAGTGTGTGTGTTATTGAGCAGAAGAGTGTGTTGTGAGCAGAAGTGTGTGTGTTATGAGCAGAAGAGTGTGTGTTATGAGCAGGAGTGTGTGTGTTATGAGCAGGAGTGTGTGTGTTATGAGCAGGAGTGTGTGTTATGAGCAGGAGTGTGTGTTATGAGCAGGAGTGTGTGTGTTATTGAGCAGAAGAGTGTGTTGTGAGCAGGAGTGTGTGTTATGAGCAGGAGTGTGTGTGTTATGAGCAGAAGAGTGTGTTATGAGCAGGAGTGTGTGTGTTATGAGCAGAAGAGTGTGTTATGAGCAGAAGAGTGTGTGTGTTATGAGCAGAAGAGTGTGTTATGAGCAGGAGTGTGTGTGTTATGAGCAGAAGAGTGTGTTATGAGCAGGAGTGTGTGT
>CM042253.1:54089854-54119854 GCA_023566225.1 Romanogobio albipinnatus | reverse complement strand
GTATTAAAATGAACTACAACTGAAATAAAAATTAATACAAACTATATATATATATATCTTTTAAAAAACTGCAAAATTGTAAAAACACGCAACAAAATGACTCAAACTTTAGCTAAGATTAAAATTAAAACAGAAAATATATAAAAAACAATCAAACTATTCAAAAACTAAAAGCTGAGACTGAGTCAACTAAAGCACTGTAGGCATGCCCAACTCTCTCAGAGATGCTGGTCTCTTCACTCCTGAATCTCCTGACTGGGGTTGGGCATCGTTTTGATTTGAACGATTCTGATTCCGATTCCGATTCTTACTTTCGATTACGGTTCTTTTCGATTCTCAATTCCTACTTGTTTCCTACTACAGATGAATGTCTATCTTGTATATGTATCAGAAGTATTTATATGTTGTATTAATGTATACTAAATAACTTGTATGAATTATATGAAATCTTACAAAGGACAGTGACTTAATGTTTATCTAATGTTAAAAAGGTTATGTTACCATTAGAAGGTGAGGATTCTGAGGGAACAGGGTTGGGGATGTGTTAAGCAGGACAGTTGTTAGTCATTTATTGGGTATGTGTTTTTGCTATGTGTTTGTTGTGAAATGTGGGATGTATTATGATGTGGTACATGTAACAGCTATCTTTGTGCCTCAGGACCCCCTCGAAAAAGAGATGGATCATCTCAAGGGGCTATCCTTAAATAAATAAATTCTGATTCTTTGAGGGGTGGAGTCAAAACATGACACAGGCTCATTTCACAGAGGAAAATTTTATTTTTATTCCATAATGAGTTTTAGTTTTGGGACTTTCTCCACTGGCATTTTCCCCTGCTTTGCTGCAAAGGTGAATGGAGTTTCACACCGAGTCTTCACCGGTTTAGCAATAGCATTAGCAGCAGTCATATTAGGACTGATACTAGCATGGGCAATTCGGCCGTTACTCTGCGCGTGTTCCTGTGTGTGCGCACTCCAAGCCAATGTTGTCATGACAACCGGTACACAACATTCCCTTCAGGAGGTTTTATTATTAGTATTATTTCTTATCATATATGTCATATAAAAGACAAGAGTCGCATTTGTTTCTATTGAGCCTGATTTCTCGAAATGGTGTGTGTGTGTGTGTGTGTGCTTATCCTGGGTGCCATGACAACAGCGTGAGTTATAGTAGGCATGAGCGCCGGCGCACACACACAGGAGCGCGCGCAGAGTAATGGCCGAGCTCAGTGTTTTGACTGAATAATACAGTTTCTTTCTCGCAAAACCTTATAGTATGCCTCTGAACACTTCCCATATATGGCGCGCGTCTCCATGGATCATTGCATGATACATTTGTTTATTTTTTGTAATGTTTTAGCCTGGTCGCTATTCACTGCCAAAATAGGAAGGAGCGCGTGCAGGACTATTTTTTTATTTCTGCTTTTGAGGTCTGAAAAAGATAGAAGGACATAGGGCACTGGCACACAGCAGGGCGAGTAAAAGATGGCTTTATTTTAAAGGTTGAACTATCCCTTTAATAAAGTTGGTTAGCGCAGGGTTGGCGGAGGAGGACAGTGGACCTGTGCAGCATGTCAAACACGCTACACTCGTTAATTTGTACACCACATATTCGTAGTGCATCCTCCCGTGCAAGAAATAAGTTTGTCATGTGTTGCACTGTGCTGATCCAGGCTTTTTTAAAAGTGAAATAAAGCCACACTTTTGAACGCCGCTTACCGTGCTCCATGGCTGCAACAGAACAAACGGGCCCGGCGAGCACTTACGGAAATCCGGTGGCCACTATGGAAACCAAAACTTGCGCGTTTGGAACCGATGATCGGAATCCAAAACCAAAATTTCTAAACGATTCCAATGGCATCGTTATTTTTTAAACGGTTCCAAGTTGGAACCGGTCCTCGTGCCCAACCCTACTCCTGACCCTTCCTGAATTTCCTGACCCTCTCTGAGTCTCCAGACCCTCTCCTGACCCTTCCTGTTTCCTGAATTTCTTGACATTTCCTGAACTGTTCGTCCACTGAAGAGCTCCAACACCGAGAGACGAGGAGACGAGTTTGCTGGTCATCTACAAGCACCGCATGTGACATTAAACATTTAAAACACCCCACCCACCACGGCCGGGCTATTTTTTACAACTTTATCCTCTCATTATTAATTTGTAATAACCTTTAAGGCTTTTTGATGTCATGCATATTTCACAGAGAGATATCCTTCCTTTTCCACAGCTCTCCCGTCGGGCTGTGAAGTGACGGATCACCGGCGCGGCTGAAGGTGTGTCATCACCTGCTATAATTAGCAGCCGGTCGGAACAAAGCCAGGTATGAGCGAGAGCTGAGCGTCTGCACGAGTCTTTAGTTTGTGTGAAAACATTATATCAGAAGGTGATATGAGATGGGTTAGACGCCGCATGTGTGAATGATGCCTGTGAGCATTTGCAGGTTATTTTAAAGTCCCGACAGGTGAAAAATGATGCGGATCGGCTGGTGATAAGCAGCTAATAATTTCAAGCCACTTAGGCATGTATGAATATGACCTGTGAGACCTCTTTCCTCCCCTCACGTGGAATAAATCAGCAGCGAGCGGAACGAGACCCAGAGGAGCTGCAGTGAGCACTGATGAGTCCCATAACTCTCCGGGCTGGGACTTCCTTCTCCATGACCACCTGGACAGCGGCCAAAGCCTCCGCAGAGCGCCGCGTCTGCTGCCAAACGCTAAGAGCCGGAACGTAAATTCAGACTGTTTGTGTAAAGGCCAGTTTCTAGGCCGGACACGCTCACTGTCATAGCACTTCCTTCCGGTTACCCAGATGATGTTTGTTACTCCTATTGGGACCTTGAGACGAGATGAGTTTACTTCCATGATCCCCATTCCTGGTTTTAACCTTCCAAGAAAAAAGAACATTTGACATTGTGTCTCTTATACTTGAACCTCTTCTCTCAAACATTTGCTTTTCAGGATCCAATCAATTTCTGACCGATAAAGTTGATTTTCCAGTGGTCAAATGTGCCGTTTTATGTTCACTTTTAAACATATGAACTCTAGTGGGTTAGATAGATGATAACCCCCGTGCTCTGTCCTTTATTTGCCCAGCCCTTGGGTTAGAAACAGCCCTAATCCCAGTGTTTTTAGTGTATTTTTGATTACACTTTATGTTAAAGTGTCCTTGTTACAGTGAATGCAATTTTAATATTGTAATATTGTGTATAGAATAGACCAATCCACAAGATTAACGTAATGCATAGCTGATATAAAACATTGGATGACCAGTTCTGCAACTTAATTCAGAAAAAAACTGAATTTTTAATTAATGGACAAAGAAGCTCCACAAGTAGTGCCCTAGAATACTGTCTAACACTTGATGCTGCTCTGCCCAGTGCTCGTGGTCAGTGAGGAACCTGGGTGTGCTCTTTGATACCAATCTTTCGTTTGAAAGCCACGTTTCTAGCATCTGTAAAACTGCATTCTACCATCTTAAAAATATCTCTAAATTACGGCTCATGCTCTCAATGCCAAACGCTGAACAGTTAGTTCATGCGTTCATGACCTCAAGGCTAGATTATTGTAATGCTCTACTGGGTGGTTGCCCTACTCGCTTAATAAATAAACTCCAGCTGGTCCAAAACGCAGCAGCTCCAGTTCTTACTGGAACCAGGAAGTGTGACCATATTAGCCCAGTTCTGTCAACACTGCACTGGCTGCCTATTAAACATCACATACATTTTAAAATCTTGCTTATTACTTACAAAGCACTGAATGGTTTATCTCCAGTACTTGAGCGAGCTCTTAACACATTATACTCCATCACGTCTACTGCGCTCTCTAAACTCTGGCCAGTTGATCATACCGAGAATATCCAAATCAACTGCAGGCGCTCGATCCTTTTCCTATTTAGCTCCTAAACTCTGGAACTCTTCCTAGCATTGTTGGGGAAGCACACACACTCTGTCAGTTTAAATCTAGACTAAACACACATCTCTTTACTGTGGCATACACATAAAACACTTTCTCAATGAAATGATTGTTAGGCTGCATTAACTAGGTCAGCCGGAACCGGGAACACTTCCCATAACACCTGATGTACTCGTGACATCATCAGAAGAATGGCATCTACACTAATGCTATTCTCTCTGTTTATCCCGAGGTTTACTGCAGTCAGCCGGATCCGGGCCGGATCCAGATCAGATGCTGGACCTGCGCCCAGAGAAGACCAACACATGACCCTGAAGTGTCTGAGAGACCGTGATTAGACTCCCCCTGCAACTGCCTCATCGACACGGCATCCTCAATAAACCCGTCTCCAGCGGGATGACTCCGATTGTTCAAATATTCAGATCTATTATGACCTCTGACCTGTAAGGTTGCCAGAGTAATAATCATACGCTGTTTGTTAATTGACAGAGGAGAACTTGCTCAGTTGGGGACACTACATTTTTCAACTAAATATCCAAATAAATCTAATTATTAAACTAAATTAACCATATAAACTAAATTACTGATCTAAAGCCCACACTGCCACTGTATGATAATTGAAATGAACTGATGACATCACCGTTTTCTCCAGAATGGCTGTACGGCTGAATCAGATTCTGTTGCATTATTTTCCTGTTTAACACTGTGAAGCTGCTCTGAGACAATCTACATTGTTAAAAGCGCTATATAAATAAAGTTGACTTGACTTAGAGGGTGATAGAGTAAAACAACAAAATCCCAACATAAACATTTGAGAAGTAGCAAAAATAAATGAAGAAGTTGAAACCTGTTCATTTAAATGAAAATCTGCCCCGGGACACAATCGTGCCTAAAGTCAAAGACACACAGTGGTATTGTTTGTTAGCGTCTGTTATTGTACTTGTCAGCTGTCTCAATTACAGATTGTTATTTTAAAATCTTTCTGCAGTTAAAAGGAAGCAAACACTCCAATGTGACGGTGGAAGTCACAAAGAAGCCATGTTTCTATTTATATGTCGAATAGATGCAGTTAGCATTTAAATGACACGTTGCATTACACACTCCCCGTCCCTGATGAACAGCCTTAAAAACAGTATAAATAGAGTCTTCTGGGTCACAGAGCGTGTGCAGGTAAACGGGATTAACCACGGTAAACTGCGAAACACGCCGGCCTCCGTCCGGGAGATAAACCCGTGTGTGATGGGTGAATACAGCGCTTCAGACGGGGATGCCAATCTGCCTGGCTTGCAAAACGACGATTAAAGCAATTAAATATATGTTAAATTCCTGCAATTCATCTGCTAAATCTTAAAAGGCATTTTTGAAAGTCTGCACATCCTCAAAGAAAGCAAACGCTAAACAAAGCAGAAAGCAGCAGAGCATGTGAAGAGGAGCGCACGCGACTGCGGGACTGAGAGAAGAGTTGATTTAGTCGGGGAATAGATGTCTGTCCTTCAGACCACTGGATATCATTGGTCTTAATATGAAATGTAATAAAACTGCTATATCGCCAGATCTCTGTGCACCTCCAGTCATTCTTCACATGTACATACACACACACACACACACACACACACACACACAGCAGTAAAGTCCTGTGTGTGACCCTACTCTGAAACACTAGCTAGAAACACTCAAAGTCTACAAGAAACTGCAACCCATTTGAGCCATTTAAAGGGATACATTCAATGATTAATTTCAACATTTATACTAGAAACAGCAAATCAAACAAAAAATGCTGACACAAAAAACAATGATAAACAACAGCATTACTTCCTATTCTGCTACAACTGATATGATCAACGAGCAACAAAAACCATCAGAACTGCTGAAATGATTCAGACTTCCTAGTGTTACCAGAAAGAAAGAGATGGGGTTAACGTTAGGGTGGGTGGGTGGGTGGGTGGATGGATATATAGGATAGAAGGATGGGTGGATGGATAGATAGATATATAGGATGGATGGATGGATGGATATAGGATGGGTGGATGGATAGATGGACGGACAGACGGATGATGGATGGACAGACAGACGGACAGATGGATGGATGGATGGATGGATATGTGCAGTATGACACTAACCCAGTGATGTAATATTGTGTCACACTACACTACTTACACCTGCTACTGGAAAAGAGAAACTATTATTAAACAGCCAAACATCTGTCACACATACACACGCCGTTACTTCAGAAGCTCTAGTCTCTCTCAACACTGATCCCAGATCTGCTCTCCATGACAGAAGGAAATAAATCTGATCGGAGCCGTGAGCTCAGCGCAGGACTAAAGGAGACGCGAACCTGTTCTCCGGCTGGTCCTTTCACACCAGCCAGTGGTCACTAGATACTCTGGGGAAAACCCTACACACTAATCCCATCAGACCCAATTAAAAGGGTGACAATCACCATCACCACGAGGATGAACAGACCACTTTAACAGAACTAAACATTTCCTTCAGGAGAAACCCGAGATTATTAAACAGTTGCGTACAGTACGATCAGGAAGATACAGTAAGAATAAAAATCATCATTTAGCACAAAGTGGAATCTTTGGGGTTGGTGGTTTGATCCAATCTCAAGGATTTGTTTGAAGGCTTCCTCCAGAAGTCTTGAGCTTCTATAAACGCTCTCCTGTTGATGCTGCACAGCCGAATGTTAATTAGTATTGTGCTTAATCCGATACCGGAGAGCCTTAAACTGTCAGGTCATATTATAAACAATCGGCCTCAGCGTTAGCAGATGACACGTCGCGCCGCTATCTCTCCCCGCAAAACGCTCCCAAGGTACTAATTGGCCTACTTTATGCTTTCTCTTTGAATTGCCATTTCTCTGTTGGTTTGGGGCATTAGTCTTGACAAGCATCGATCTGTAACGCGCAGCTCCTACTGTAGATATTTCCAGAGAAGAGGAGGAATGAATGAATGAATGAATGAATGAATGAATGAATGAATGCTCCCGCTCTCCCTGTTTGTGACGCTGAGGCGAGGGCTTGTGTTTGTGACTCTGAGGCGAGGGCTTGTGTTTGTGACGCTGAGGTGAGGGCTTGTGTTTGTGACGCTGAGGCGAGGGCTTGTGTTTGTGACTCTGAGGCGAGGGCTTGTGTTTGTGACTCTGAGGTGAGGGCTTGTGTTTGTGACTCTGAGGCGAGGGCTTGTGTTTGTGACTCTGAGGCGAGGGCTTGTGTTTGTGACTGAGGCGAGGGCTTGTGTTTGTGACGCTGAGGCGAGGGCTTGTGTTTGTGACGCTGAGGTGAGGGCTTGTGTTTGTGACTCTGAGGTGAGGGCTTGTGTTTGTGACTCTGAGGTGAGGGCTTGTGTTTGTGACTCTGAGGTGAGGGCTTGTGTCTGTGACTCTGAGGCGAGGGCTTGTGTTTGTGACTCTGAGGTGAGGGCTTGTGTTTGTGACTCTGAGGTGAGGGCTTGTGTTTGTGACTCTGAGGCGAGGGCTTGTGTTTGTGACGCTGAGGCGAGGGCTTGTGTTTGTGACGCTGAGGCGAGGGCTTGTGTTTGTGACTCTGAGGCGAGGGCTTGTGTTTGTGACTCTGAGGCGAGGGCTTGTGTTTGTGACTCTGAGGCGAGGGCTTGTGTTTGTGACTCTGAGGCGAGGGCTTGTGTTTGTGACTCTGAGGCGAGGGCTTGTGTTTGTGACTCTGAGGTGAGGGCTTGTGTTTGTGACTCTGAGGTGAGGGCTTGTGTTTGTGACTCTGAGGTGAGGGCTTGTGTTTGTGACTCTGAGGCGAGGGCTTGTGTTTGTGACTCTGAGGCGAGGGCTTGTGTTTGTGACTCTGAGGCGAGGGCTTGTGTTTGTGACTCTGAGGTGAGGGCTTGTGTTTGTGACTCTGAGGCGAGGGCTTGTGTTTGTGACTCTGAGGCGAGGGCTTGTGTTTGTGACGCTGAGGCGAGGGCTTGTGTTTGTGACGCTGAGGCGAGGGCTTGTGTTTGTGACTCTGAGGCGAGGGCTTGTGTTTGTGACTCTGAGGCGAGGGCTTGTGTTTGTGACTCTGAGGCGAGGGCTTGTGTTTGTGACTCTGAGGCGAGGGCTTGTGTTTGTGACTCTGAGGCGAGGGCTTGTGTTTGTGACTCTGAGGTGAGGGCTTGTGTTTGTAACGCTGAGGTGAGGGCTTGTGTTTGTGACTCTGAGGCGAGGGCTTGTGTTTGTGACTCTGAGGCGAGGGCTTGTGTTTGTGACGCTGAGGTGAGGGCTTGTGTTTGTGACTCTGAGGCGAGGGCTTGTGTTTGTGACTCTGAGGCGAGGGCTTGTGTTTGTGACTCTGAGGCGAGGGCTTGTGTTTGTGACTCTGAGGCGAGGGCTTGTGTTTGTGACTCTGAGGCGAGGGCTTGTGTTTGTGACTCTGAGGCGAGGGCTTGTGTTTGTGACGCTGAGGCGAGGGCTTGTGTTTGTGACTCTGAGGCGAGGGCTTGTGTTTGTGACTCTGAGGCGAGGGCTTGTGTTTGTGACGCTGAGGCGAGGGCTTGTGTTTGTGACGCTGAGGCGAGGGCTTGTGTTTGTGACTCTGAGGCGAGGGCTTGTGTTTGTGACTCTGAGGCGAGGGCTTGTGTTTGTGACTCTGAGGCGAGGGCTTGTGTTTGTGACTCTGAGGCGAGGGCTTGTGTTTGTGACGCTGAGGCGAGGGCTTGTGTTTGTGACTCTGAGGCGAGGGCTTGTGTTTGTGACTCTGAGGCGAGGGCTTGTGTTTGTGACGCTGAGGCGAGGGCTTGTGTTTGTGACTCTGAGGCGAGGGCTTGTGTTTGTGACTCTGAGGCGAGGGCTTGTGTTTGTGACGCTGAGGCGAGGGCTTGTGTTTGTGACGCTGAGGCGAGGGCTTGTGTTTGTGACGCTGAGGCGAGGGCTTGTGTTTGTGACTCTGAGGCGAGGGCTTGTGTTTGTGACTCTGAGGCGAGGGCTTGTGTTTGTGACTCTGAGGCGAGGGCTTGTGTTTGTGACTCTGAGGCGAGGGCTTGTGTTTGTGACTCTGAGGCGAGGGCTTGTGTTTGTGACTCTGAGGCGAGGGCTTGTGTTTGTGACTCTGAGGCGAGGGCTTGTGTTTGTGACGCTGAGGCGAGGGCTTGTGTTTGTGACTCTGAGGCGAGGGCTTGTGTTTGTGACTCTGAGGCGAGGGCTTGTGTTTGTGACTCTGAGGCGAGGGCTTGTGTTTGTGACGCTGAGGCGAGGGCTTGTGTTTGTGACTCTGAGGCGAGGGCTTGTGTTTGTGACTCTGAGGCGAGGGCTTGTGTTTGTGACGCTGAGGCGAGGGCTTGTGTTTGTGACGCTGAGGCGAGGGCTTGTGTTTGTGACTCTGAGGCGAGGGCTTGTGTTTGTGACTCTGAGGCGAGGGCTTGTGTTTGTGACTCTGAGGCGAGGGCTTGTGTTTGTGACTCTGAGGCGAGGGCTTGTGTTTGTGACGCTGAGGCGAGGGCTTGTGTTTGTGACTCTGAGGCGAGGGCTTGTGTTTGTGACTCTGAGGCGAGGGCTTGTGTTTGTGACTCTGAGGCGAGGGCTTGTGTTTGTGACTCTGAGGCGAGGGCTTGTGTTTGTGACGCTGAGGCGAGGGCTTGTGTTTGTGACGCTGAGGCGAGGGCTTGTGTTTGTGACTCTGAGGCGAGGGCTTGTGTTTGTGACTCTGAGGCGAGGGCTTGTGTTTGTGACTCTGAGGCGAGGGCTTGTGTTTGTGACTCTGAGGCGAGGGCTTGTGTTTGTGACGCTGAGGCGAGGGCTTGTGTTTGTGACTCTGAGGCGAGGGCTTGTGTTTGTGACGCTGAGGCGAGGGCTTGTGTTTGTGACTCTGAGGCGAGGGCTTGTGTTTGTGACGCTGAGGCGAGGGCTTGTGTTTGTGACGCTGAGGCGAGGGCTTGTGTTTGTGACGCTGAGGCGAGGGCTTGTGTTTGTGACGCTGAGGCGAGGGCTTGTGTTTGTGACTCTGAGGCGAGGGCTTGTGTTTGTGACTCTGAGGCGAGGGCTTGTGTTTGTGACTCTGAGGCGAGGGCTTGTGTTTGTGACGCTGAGGCGAGGGCTTGTGTTTGTGACTCTGAGGCGAGGGCTTGTGTTTGTGACTCTGAGGCGAGGGCTTGTGTTTGTGACGCTGAGGTGAGGGCTTGTGTTTGTGACGCTGAGGCGAGGGCTTGTGTTTGTGACGCTGAGGCGAGGGCTTGTGTTTGTGACGCTGAGGCGAGGGCTTGTGTTTGTGACGCTGAGGTGAGGGCTTGTGTTTGTGACGCTGAGGCGAGGGCTTGTGTTTGTGACGCTGAGGCGAGGGCTTGTGTTTGTGACTCTGAGGCGAGGGCTTGTGTTTGTGACTCTGAGGCGAGGGCTTGTGTTTGTGACGCTGAGGCGAGGGCTTGTGTTTGTGACTCTGAGGCGAGGGCTTGTGTTTGTGACTCTGAGGCGAGGGCTTGTGTTTGTGACTCTGAGGCGAGGGCTTGTGTTTGTGACGCTGAGGCGAGGGCTTGTGTTTGTGACTCTGAGGCGAGGGCTTGTGTTTGTGACTCTGAGGCGAGGGCTTGTGTTTGTGACGCTGAGGCGAGGGCTTGTGTTTGTGACGCTGAGGCGAGGGCTTGTGTTTGTGACGCTGAGGCGAGGGCTTGTGTTTGTGACGCTGAGGCGAGGGCTTGTGTTTGTGACTCTGAGGCGAGGGCTTGTGTTTGTGACTCTGAGGCGAGGGCTTGTGTTTGTGACTCTGAGGCGAGGGCTTGTGTTTGTGACTCTGAGGTGAGGGCTTGTGTTTGTGACTCTGAGGTGAGGGCTTGTGTTTGTGACTCTGAGGTGAGGGCTTGTGTTTGTGACTCTGAGGCGAGGGCTTGTGTTTGTGACTCTGAGGCGAGGGCTTGTGTTTGTGACTCTGAGGTGAGGGCTTGTGTTTGTGACTCTGAGGCGAGGGCTTGTGTTTGTGACGCTGAGGCGAGGGCTTGTGTTTGTGACGCTGAGGCGAGGGCTTGTGTTTGTGACTCTGAGGCGAGGGCTTGTGTTTGTGACTCTGAGGTGAGGGCTTGTGTTTGTGACTCTGAGGCGAGGGCTTGTGTTTGTGACTCTGAGGTGAGGGCTTGTGTTTGTGACTCTGAGGCGAGGGCTTGTGTTTGTGACTCTGAGGCGAGGGCTTGTGTTTGTGACTCTGAGGTGAGGGCTTGTGTTTGTGACGCTGAGGCGAGGGCTTGTGTTTGTGACTCTGAGGCGAGGGCTTGTGTTTGTGACTCTGAGGCGAGGGCTTGTGTTTGTGACTCTGAGGCGAGGGCTTGTGTTTGTGACTCTGAGGCGAGGGCTTGTGTTTGTGACTCTGAGGTGAGGGCTTGTGTTTGTGACTCTGAGGCGAGGGCTTGTGTTTGTGACTCTGAGGTGAGGGCTTGTGTTTGTGACTCTGAGGTGAGGGCTTGTGTTTGTGACTCTGAGGCGAGGGCTTGTGTTTGTGACGCTGAGGCGAGGGCTTGTGTTTGTGACGCTGAGGCGAGGGCTTGTGTTTGTGACTCTGAGGTGAGGGCTTGTGTTTGTGACGCTGAGGCGAGGGCTTGTGTTTGTGACTCTGAGGTGAGGGCTTGTGTTTGTGACTCTGAGGCGAGGGCTTGTGTTTGTGACGCTGAGGCGAGGGCTTGTGTTTGTGACTCTGAGGTGAGGGCTTGTGTTTGTGACTCTGAGGCGAGGGCTTGTGTTTGTGACTCTGAGGCGAGGGCTTGTGTTTGTGACTCTGAGGTGAGGGCTTGTGTTTGTGACTCTGAGGCGAGGGCTTGTGTTTGTGACTCTGAGGCGAGGGCTTGTGTTTGTGACTCTGAGGCGAGGGCTTGTGTTTGTGACTCTGAGGCGAGGGCTTGTGTTTGTGACTCTGAGGCGAGGGCTTGTGTTTGTGACTCTGAGGCGAGGGCTTGTGTTTGTGACTCTGAGGCGAGGGCTTGTGTTTGTGACTCTGAGGCGAGGGCTTGTGTTTGTGACTCTGAGGTGAGGGCTTGTGTTTGTGACTCTGAGGCGAGGGCTTGTGTTTGTGACTCTGAGGCGAGGGCTTGTGTTTGTGACTCTGAGGCGAGGGCTTGTGTTTGTGACTCTGAGGCGAGGGCTTGTGTTTGTGACTCTGAGGCGAGGGCTTGTGTTTGTGACTCTGAGGCGAGGGCTTGTGTTTGTGACTCTGAGGTGAGGGCTTGTGTTTGTGACTCTGAGGCGAGGGCTTGTGTTTGTGACGCTGAGGTGAGGGCTTGTGTTTGTGACTCTGAGGCGAGGGCTTGTGTTTGTGACTCTGAGGCGAGGGCTTGTGTTTGTGACTCTGAGGCGAGGGCTTGTGTTTGTGACTCTGAGGCGAGGGCTTGTGTTTGTGACGCTGAGGCGAGGGCTTGTGTTTGTGACGCTGAGGTGAGGGCTTGTGTTTGTGACACTGCGCTGGAATGAAGGATTGCATGCAATTCCAGAAGAGAATGAAAGTTCAAACACTTTGCCAGCAGCAAAGTAAGTGTAACTTTTCTCCTCTTAAATTATTTAAGATTAGCAACATCATCTTATCAATCTATCGATCTCTCGGCAGAAAGATGAAAATGGAAAAATAATGAGGGAGATGAATGCCGCGTAAAGAACATCAATGTGCAGAATTTAATTATCTGCTGCGGTGAGAGGAAAAAACTGTTGGCTGTTTTCTAAAACAAAAAGAAGCGGTTAATATTTTTTCCTTCTCTGCATATTTTAATTACCAGATCAATCATAACTACGTACGGCGCGCCGCTTGTGTGTGTGTGAGAGAGAGAGAGAGAGAGAGAGAGAGAGAGAGAGAGAGGGGGAAAATTGCGAGTCTAAATGAAAAACAATAGATTTACTTTAAAGTCGGAGCTCTTTTGAAGTCTAAATTAAAATTTCAGGTACCTTTAGGAGAAGCAGCTTCACAAAGTTATGATATTCAATTAGTGTGTTTAGAATCCACTGAAATTACACTTCACAGCTCGACGCCATGTTACACGGAGACTCCGGAGACTCCAGACTTCTGTTGCCCTGAACCGACTCTCTTCAAACCCGGAGCCCCGGGAGAATACTGGATCCTCTGCAGCTGGAGCGCTCCGTGAGGCTCAGGCAAACTACAGGACAGGATCAGACGCCACAACAGTGCTGCTCTGACCAGTGGGGTAAAGTGTGTCAGGTGAAGAGTCATGGTGAAGCTCGTGAGACTGGTCATCGTTTAGCATCTTGTGTTCTGTTGATCGAGTGATAAAGTTTGAAATGCACAGCAAAAAAAAACCCAAAAAAACTTCTTGAGAATATCTGGGTCAAATCTCACCCAAAAATCTAAATAAATTAATAATAAATTGCATCTATTTTTTCATAAAAAAGTGAAGCCTATTTTTTTTCTATCATCCGTGATAATGAAGCACATTTAGCCACCAAATTCTCTTTATTCAATAAATAAATAATATATTATTCGCTTTTATGTAATATGAATATTTTATACAACATTAAATCTATATTAATATATTAAAGTATTTATAAATGATGGTAGTGTTAAATTAGTGTTACTAATTTAAATAAAAACATATTTTAATATACATTTATATATATATACATATATATATATATTATAAAATGTATAATTTTGATTTATTTCACTAATTCCATTCAAAAAGTGAAACTTGTATATTATATTCATTCATTACACACAGACTGATATATTTCAAATGTTTATTTTAATTTTGATGATTATAACTGACAACTCAGGAAAATCCCAAATTCAGGATCTCAGAAAATTAGAATATTGCTTAAGACCAATACAAAGAAATCTTAGATTGAGATGTTGGCCAACTGAAGAGTGTGAGCATGTGCAGCACTCAATGCTTTAGCTGGGGCTGGTTTTGCCTGAATTACTGCAGTGATGCGGCGTGGCATGAGTCCATCAGTCTGTGGCTCTGCTCAGGTGTTCTGAGAGCCCAGCTCTGATAGTGGCCTTCAGCTCTTCTGCATTGTTGGGTCTGGCAGAGATTTTCTATGGGGTTAAGGTCAGGCGAGTTTGCTGGCCAATCAGGAACAGGGATCCCATGGTCCTTAAACCAGGCACTGGTTGCTTTGGCTCTGTGTGCAGGTGCCCAGTCCTGTTGGGAAATGAAATCTGCATCTCCATAAAGTTGGTCAGCAGCAGGAAGCATGAAGTGCTCTAAAACTTCCTGGTATACGGCTGCGTTGACCTCTGACCTCAGAACACACAGTGGACCAACACCAGCAGATGACATGGCACCCCAAACCATCACTGACTGTGGAAACTTTACACTGGACCTCGAGCAGCGTGGATTGTGTGTCTCTCCTCTCTTCCTCCAGACTCTGGGACCCTGATCTCCAGAGGAAATGCTAAATTGACTTTCATCAGAGAACATAACTTTGGCCACTTTTTTTCCTTTTTGTCTTTAGCCGAGGCGAGACGCTTCTGACGCTTCTGTTGTTCAAGAGTGTGACAGCTGAAACCCATGTCTCGCATACGTCTGTGTGTAGTGGTTCTTGAAGCACTGACTCCAGCTCCAGTCCACTCTTTGTGAATCTCCCCCACATTTTTGAATGGGTTTTGTTTCACAATCCTCTCCAGGGTGCGGTTATCCCTATTGCTTGTACACTTTTTTCTAGCACATCTTTTCCTTCCCTTCGCCTCTCTATTAATGTGCTTGGACACAGAGCTCTGGGAACAGCCAGCCTCTTTTGCAATGACCTTTTGTGTCTTGCCCTTCTTGTGCAAGGGGTCAATGGTCATCTTTTGGACAGCTGTCAGGTCAGCCGTCTTCCCCATGAGTGTGTGGCCTACAGAACTCGACTGAGAGACCATTAAAGGCCTTTGCAGGTGTTTTGAGTTCATCAGCTGATGAGAGTGTGGCACCAGGTGTCTTCAATATTCAACCTTTTCACAATATTCTAATTTTCTGAGATACTGAATTTGGGATTTTCCTGAGTTGTCAGTTATAATCATCAAAATTAAAAGAAACATTTGAAATATATCAGTCTGTGTGTAATGAATGAATATAATATACAAGTTTCACTTTTTGAATGGAATTAGTGAAATAAATCAACTTTTTGATGATATTCTAATTATATGACCAGCAGCTGTACACTCTAAAAAAAAAAAGGTTCTATATGGCACCAAAAATGGTTCTTGGCTCGTAATCATAGGGGAACCTTTTTAAGTGCTATATAGGACCAATTTTGGTGCTTCAGTGGTTCTTCAGCGGTTCTTCAGCGGTTCTTCAGAGGTTCTTCACCGGTTCTTTGACTAAGGTGCTATATAGCACCGCTGCCATATACATAACATGTTAAGATATGGTGCTATATAGCACCAAAAGTGGTTCCTCTATGATTACGACGAAGAACCATTTTTGGTGCCATATAGAACCTTTTTTTTTAGAGTGTATATATATATATATATATATATATATATATATATATATATATATATATATATACGCACAAAATAATACTGTATAATAGCAATGAAAATGTGAATTATAATTTCTTATTTCACTCAACATTTATAAGAAACAAGCAAAGGGTGTTTGTGGGATTCCTGTCGCTCGAGCAGAGCTAAATACAGCTCATGCAGATGACATGTAGAAGTACAGCAGCCATACATCGCTTCACACACACACACACACACACTGCTGCACACTTCTCCAGATGAATGAGCTCTGCTTCTGGATTGATCAAAGACGCCATTTATCTCCACCAGACACACACACTAGTGTGACACTTCTACAGCAAACGGTCAGAAACAACACCTTGCACAGCACCAGCCTCACTCACACACACATCACACACTCACACGTTCACTTCACACTTCTGAGCGCTCCACGTCACAGTCAGCTGTCGCTGTGTGTGAGTGTGTTTGGAAGTGGAGATGGTGTACCTTGAGCGGTTTGACTGAGCTGATGCCGTTCTGCACACAAACATGTCACGGTGTCAAACACAACTAAAGCCTCGCTCTGACTCAAACACTAAAGCCTCGCTCTGACTCAAACACTAAAGCCTCGCTCTGACTCAAACACTAAAGCCTCGCTCTGACTCAAACACTAAAGCCTCGCTCTGACTCAAACACTAAAGCCTCGCTCTGACTCAAACACTAAAGCCTCGCTCTGACTCAAACACTAAAGCCGCGCTCTGACTCAAACACTAAAGCCTCGCTCTGACTCAAACACTAAAGCCTCGCTCTGACTCAAACACTAAAGCCTCGCTCTGACTCAAACACTAAAGCCTCGCTCTGACTCAAACACTAAAGCCTCGCTCTGACTCAAACACTAAAGCCTCGCTCTGACTCAAACACTAAAGCCGCGCTCTGACTCAAACACTAAAGCCTCGCTCTGACTCAAACACTAAAGCCTCGCTCTGACTCAAACACTAAAGCCTCGCTCTGACTCAAACACTAATGCCTCGCTCTGACTCAAACACTAAAGCCTCGCTCTGACTCAAACACTAATGCCTCGCTCTGACTCAAACACTAATGCCTCGCTCTGACTCAAACACTAAAGCCTCGCTCTGACTCAAACACTAAAGCCTCGCTCTGACTCAAACACTAAAGCCTCGCTCTGACTCAAACACTAAAGCCTCGCTCTGACTCAAACACTAAAGCCTCGCTCTGACTCAAACACTAAAGCCTCGCTCTGACTCAAACACTAAAGCCTCGCTCTGACTCAAACACTAAAGCCTCGCTCTGACTCAAACACTAAAGCCTCGCTCTGACTCAAACACTAAAGCCTCGCTCTGACTCAAACACTAAAGCCTCGCTCTGACTCAAACACTAGAGCCTCGCTCTGACTCAAACACTAAAGCCTCGCTCTGACTCAAACACTAAAGCCTCGCTCTGACTCAAACACTAAAGCCTCGCTCTGACTCAAACACTAAAGCCTCGCTCTGACTCAAACACTAAAGCCTCGCTCTGACTCAAACACTAAAGCCTCGCTCTGACTCAAACACTAAAGCCTCGCTCTGACTCAAACACTAAAGCCTCGCTCTGACTCAAACACTAATGCCTCGCTCTGACTCAAACACTAAAGCCTCGCTCTGACTCAAACACTAAAGCCTCGCTCTGACTCAAACACTAAAGCCTCGCTCTGACTCAAACACTAAAGCCTCGCTCTGACTCAAACACTAGAGCCTCGCTCTGACTCAAACACTAAAGCCTCGCTCTGACTCAAACACTAAAGCCTCGCTCTGACTCAAACACTAAAGCCGCGCTCTGACTCAAACACTAAAGCCTCGCTCTGACTCAAACACTAAAGCCTCGCTCTGACTCAAACACTAAAGCCTCGCTCTGACTCAAACACTAAAGCCTCGCTCTGACTCAAACACTAAAGCCTCGCTCTGACTCAAACACTAAAGCCTCGCTCTGACTCAAACACTAAAGCCTCGCTCTGACTCAAACACTAAAGCCTCGCTCTGACTCAAACACTAAAGCCTCGCTCTGACTCAAACACTAAAGCCTCGCTCTGACTCAAACACTAAAGCCTCGCTCTGACTCAAACACTAAAGCCTCGCTCTGACTCAAACACTAAAGCCTCGCTCTGACTCAAACACTAAAGCCTCGCTCTGACTCAAACACTAAAGCCTCGCTCTGACTCAAACACTAAAGCCTCGCTCTGACTCAAACACTAAAGCCTCGCTCTGACTCAAACACTAAAGCCTCGCTCTGACTCAAACACTAAAGCCTCGCTCTGACTCAAACACTAAAGCCTCGCTCTGACTCAAACACTAAAGCCTCGCTCTGACTCAAACACTAAAGCCTCGCTCTGACTCAAACACTAAAGCCTCGCTCTGACTCAAACACTAAAGCCTCGCTCTGACTCAAACACTAAAGCCTCGCTCTGACTCAAACACTAAAGCCTCGCTCTGACTCAAACACTAAAGCCTCGCTCTGACTCAAACACTAAAGCCTCGCTCTGACTCAAACACTAATGCCTCGCTCTGACTCAAACACTAAAGCCTCGCTCTGACTCAAACACTAAAGCCTCGCTCTGACTCAAACACTAAAGCCTCGCTCTGACTCAAACACTAAAGCCTCGCTCTGACTCAAACACTAAAGCCTCGCTCTGACTCAAACACTAAAGCCTCGCTCTGACTCAAACACTAAAGCCTCGCTCTGACTCAAACACTAAAGCCTCGCTCTGACTCAAACACTAAAGCCTCGCTCTGACTCAAACACTAATGCCTCGCTCTGACTCAAACACTAAAGCCTCGCTCTGACTCAAACACTAAAGCCTCGCTCTGACTCAAACACTAAAGCCTCGCTCTGACTCAAACACTAAAGCCTCGCTCTGACTCAAACACTAAAGCCTCGCTCTGACTCAAACACTAAAGCCTCGCTCTGACTCAAACACTAAAGCCTCGCTCTGACTCAAACACTAAAGCCTCGCTCTGACTCAAACACTAAAGCCTCGCTCTGACTCAAACACTAAAGCCTCGCTCTGACTCAAACACTAAAGCCCCGCTCTGACTCAAACACTAAAGCCTCGCTCTGACTCAAACACTAATGCCTCGCTCTGACTCAAACACTAAAGCCTCGCTCTGACTCAAACACTAAAGCCTCGCTCTGACTCAAACACTAAAGCCTCGCTCTGACTCAAACACTAATGCCTCGCTCTGACTCAAACACTAAAGCCTCGCTCTGACTCAAACACTAAAGCCTCGCTCTGACTCAAACACTAAAGCCGCGCTCTGACTCAAACACTAAAGCCTCGCTCTGACTCAAACACTAAAGCCTCGCTCTGACTCAAACACTAAAGCCTCGCTCTGACTCAAACACTAAAGCCTCGCTCTGACTCAAACACTAAAGCCTCGCTCTGACTCAAACACTAAAGCCTCGCTCTGACTCAAACACTAAAGCCTCGCTCTGACTCAAACACTAAAGCCTCGCTCTGACTCAAACACTAAAGCCTCGCTCTGACTCAAACACTAAAGCCTCGCTCTGACTCAAACACTAAAGCCTCGCTCTGACTCAAACACTAAAGCCTCGCTCGGACTCAAACACTAAAGCCTCGCTCTGACTCAAACACTAAAGCCTCGCTCTGACTCAAACACTAAAGCCTCGCTCTGACTCAAACACTAAAGCCTCGCTCTGACTCAAACACTAAAGCCTCGCTCTGACTCAAACACTAAAGCCTCGCTCTGACTCAAACACTAAAGCCTCGCTCTGACTCAAACACTAAAGCCTCGCTCTGACTCAAACACTAAAGCCTCGCTCTGACTCAAACACTAAAGCCTCGCTCTGACTCAAACACTAAAGCCTCGCTCTGACTCAAACACTAAAGCCTCGCTCTGACTCAAACACTAAAGCCTCGCTCTGACTCAAACACTAAAGCCTCGCTCTGACTCAAACACTAAAGCCTCGCTCTGACTCAAACACTAAAGCCCCGCTCTGACTCAAACACTAAAGCCTCGCTCTGACTCAAACACTAAAGCCTCGCTCTGACTCAAACACTAATGCCTCGCTCTGACTCAAACACTAAAGCCTCGCTCTGACTCAAACACTAAAGCCTCGCTCTGACTCAAACACTAAAGCCGCGCTCTGACTCAAACACTAAAGCCTCGCTCTGACTCAAACACTAAAGCCTCGCTCTGACTCAAACACTAAAGCCGCGCTCTGACTCAAACACTAAAGCCTCGCTCTGACTCAAACACTAAAGCCTCGCTCTGACTCAAACACTAAAGCCTCGCTCTGACTCAAACACTAAAGCCTCGCTCTGACTCAAACACTAAAGCCTCGCTCTGACTCAAACACTAAAGCCTCGCTCTGACTCAAACACTAAAGCCTCGCTCTGACTCAAACACTAAAGCCTCGCTCTGACTCAAACACTAAAGCCTCGCTCTGACTCAAACACTAAAGCCGCGCTCTGACTCAAACACTAAAGCCTCGCTCTGACTCAAACACTAAAGCCTCGCTCTGACTCAAACACTAAAGCCTCGCTCTGACTCAAACACTAAAGCCTCGCTCTGACTCAAACACTAATGCCTCGCTCTGACTCAAACACTAATGCCTCGCTCTGACTCAAACACTAAAGCCTCGCTCTGACTCAAACACTAAAGCCTCGCTCGGACTCAAACACTAAAGCCTCGCTCTGACTCAAACACTAAAGCCTCGCTCTGACTCAAACACTAAAGCCTCGCTCTGACTCAAACACTAAAGCCTCGCTCTGACTCAAACACTAAAGCCTCGCTCTGACTCAAACACTAAAGCCTCGCTCTGACTCAAACACTAAAGCCTCGCTCTGACTCAAACACTAAAGCCTCGCTCTGACTCAAACACTAAAGCCTCGCTCTGACTCAAACACTAAAGCCTCGCTCTGACTCAAACACTAAAGCCTCGCTCTGACTCAAACACTAAAGCCTCGCTCTTACTCAAACACTAAAGCCTCGCTCTGACTCAAACACTAAAGCCTCGCTCTGACTCAAACACTAAAGCCGCGCTCTGACTCAAACACTAAAGCCCCGCTCTGACTCAAACACTAAAGCCCCGCTCTGACTCAAACACTAAAGCCCCGCTCTGACTCAAACACTAAAGCCTCGCTCTGACTCAAACACTAAAGCCTCGCTCTGACTCAAACACTAAAGCCTCGCTCTGACTCAAACACTAAAGCCTCGCTCTGACTCAAACACTAAAGCCGCGCTCTGACTCAAACACTAAAGCCTCGCTCTGACTCAAACACTAAAGCCTCGCTCTGACTCAAACACTAAAGCCTCGCTCTGACTCAAACACTAAAGCCTCGCTCTGACTCAAACACTAAAGCCTCGCTCTGACTCAAACACTAAAGCCTCGCTCTGACTCAAACACTAAAGCCTCGCTCTGACTCAAACACTAAAGCCGCGCTCTGACTCAAACACTAAAGCCTCGCTCTGACTCAAACACTAAAGCCTCGCTCTGACTCAAACACTAAAGCCTCGCTCTGACTCAAACACTAAAGCCTCGCTCTGACTCAAACACTAAAGCCTCGCTCTGACTCAAACACTAAAGCCGCGCTCTGACTCAAACACTAAAGCCTCGCTCTGACTCAAACACTAAAGCCTCGCTCTGACTCAAACACTAAAGCCTCGCTCTGACTCAAACACTAAAGCCTCGCTCTGACTCAAACACTAAAGCCTCGCTCTGACTCAAACACTAAAGCCTCGCTCTGACTCAAACACTAAAGCCTCGCTCTGACTCAAACACTAAAGCCTCGCTCTGACTCAAACACTAAAGCCTCGCTCTGACTCAAACACTAAAGCCTCGCTCTGACTCAAACACTAAAGCCTCGCTCTGACTCAAACACTAAAGCCTCGCTCTGACTCAAACACTAAAGCCTCGCTCTGACTCAAACACTAAAGCCTCGCTCTGACTCAAACACTAAAGCCTCGCTCTGACTCAAACACTAATGCCTCGCTCTGACTCAAACACTAAAGCCTCGCTCTGACTCAAACACTAAAGCCTCGCTCTGACTCAAACACTAAAGCCTCGCTCTGACTCAAACACTAAAGCCTCGCTCTGACTCAAACACTAAAGCCTCGCTCTGACTCAAACACTAAAGCCTCGCTCTGACTCAAACACTAAAGCCTCGCTCTGACTCAAACACTAAAGCCTCGCTCTGACTCAAACACTAAAGCCTCGCTCTGACTCAAACACTAAAGCCTCGCTCTGACTCAAACACTAAAGCCTCGCTCTGACTCAAACACTAATGCCTCGCTCTGACTCAAACACTAAAGCCTCGCTCTGACTCAAACACTAAAGCCTCGCTCTGACTCAAACACTAAAGCCTCGCTCTGACTCAAACACTAAAGCCTCGCTCTGACTCAAACACTAAAGCCTCGCTCTGACTCAAACACTAAAGCCTCGCTCTGACTCAAACACTAAAGCCTCGCTCTGACTCAAACACTAAAGCCTCGCTCTGACTCAAACACTAAAGCCTCGCTCTGACTCAAACACTAAAGCCTCGCTCTGACTCAAACACTAAAGCCTCGCTCTGACTCAAACACTAAAGCCTCGCTCTGACTCAAACACTAAAGTGAGAGCGATAGACAGACAGAGCGATAGACAGAGACAGAGAGAGAGAGAGAGAGAGAGAGAGAGAGAGAGAGAGAGAGAGAGAGAGAGAGAGAGACGGATGGATGGATGGATGGATGGATAGTTAATTACTGCAGTTCAGAAATCTAGGACATGGCTATTTATTTTGATTTAAAATAAATGTTGTGTCAAAGTCATTTACCAGCTTGATCTAATATTAGCCAAAAGTAGTTGTTAAAATAGCAGGTGATATCACATCTGAAAGCACAAGGTCAAGCCGAGAGCAGTGCATTGTGGGAAACAGTGTCTCTCAGTGTGCTCTGGCTGCACTTCCTCCAGCTGTAGGACATCTACAGACAAAGAGAGGGCGGCAGATGCTCTTTAAAGCAGCGTCGCATGTCTGACCCTATTTCTGTGACACTAGAGCGATGGGTGTGTGTATGTGTGTGTGTGTGTGTGTGTGTGTGTGTGTGTGTGTGGCGATGCTGCGTCCGCAAACACGTCTAACATTTGCACAGCGGTGGCGTCACTCGGGCGTAGCATCTCTTGAGCTCAAGACCTCGCGCTGTCAGGACTGTAGAAATTAAACCCTCCGCTGACGAATCCCTGCACAATGTGCTGAAGCGCATCAATTCCACCTGGCTACAGCGAGAGAGACCTATTTATAACACACACACACACACACACACACACACACACACACACACACACACACACACACACACACACACACTGTCTGTGGAAATGCCACTCTAAATGACAAATGTCTTGTCCGTACACATGCAGACAAGGCATTAGTTTTAGCAGCATAACAAACCAGCGCTCAGCGGCGAGAGGCAGCCGTGCTAAACAGCTGTAGGGCTAGAGATCTCCAGTCTAACACACACACACACACACACAGATGATCTCCAGTCTAACACACACACACACACACACAGATGATCTCCAGTCTAACACACACACACACACACACACACAGATGATCTCCAGTCTAACACACACACACACAGATGATCTCCAGTCTAACACACACACAGATGATCTCCAGTCTAACACACACACACACACACACAGATGATCTCCAGTCTAACACACACACAGATGATCTCCAGTCTAACACACACACAGAGAGATGATCTCCAGTCTAACACACACACACACACACACACACACACAAAGATGATCTCCAGTCTAACACACACACACACACACACACAAAGATGATCTCCAGTCTAACACACACACACACACACACACACACACACACACACACACACACAGAGATGATCTCCAGTCTAACACACACAGAGATGATCTCCAGTCTAACACACACACACACACACACACACACACAGAGATGATCTCCAGTCTAACACACACAGATGATCTCCAGTCTAACACACACACAGAGATGATCTCCAGTCTAACACACACACAGAGAGATGATCTCCAGTCTAACACACACACACACACACACACAAACAAACACACACACACACAAAGATGATCTCCAGTCTAACACACACACACACACACACACACAGAGATGATCTCCAGTCTAACACACACAGAGATGATCTCCAGTCTAACACACACAGAGATGATCTCCAGTCTAACACACACACACACACACACACACACACACACACACACACACACAGAGATGATCTCCAGTCTAACACACACACACAGAGATGATCTCCAGTCTAACACACACACACACACACACACACACACAGAGATGATCTCCAGTCTAACACACACACACAGAGATGATCTCCAGTCTAACACACACACACACACACACACACACACACACACACACACACACACACACACACACACACACACACACACACACACACACACACACACACACACACACACATACACACACAGAGATGATCTCCAGTCTAACACACACACACACACACACACAGAGATGATCTCCAGTCTAACACACACACACAGAGATGATCTCCAGTCTAACACACACACACACACACACACACACACACAGAGATGATCTCCAGTCTAACACACACACACACACACACACACACACACACACACACACACACACAGAGATGATCTCCAGTCTAACACACACACACACACACACACACTCGGAGAGTGGACAGTCAGACACATTGAGCAGTGGTGCTCGTGAAGGATGCGGGTTCAAGTCTGTGTAACCCCTCCTGTTTAAACTGCCCGCTGTAAGTGGGACTCGAACCCGCCGCATGAGCGTCAGATGCTCTGACTCGGAGGCTAAAGGCTGCAACCCCTAGAGTCAGTCGCTAGAGCGTCTCGAGATCAGAGGAGTGAGGTTTACTCGCACCGCGTCTACTAGCTGACCTCCATTACATCCTGTGAAGAAAGAGCGTCAGCTACAGCTTTAATCAGCAGAGTGTGAGGTGGAATAGCATCCATAGCTACTCACTACTCACTACTCACTACTCACTACTCACTACTCACTACTCTTGAGCACTTTTAAGAGGGCAACTCTTTGCTCCTACTTTGAGTAGTGTTTAGGACAGGTACTTTTACTCCACTAGCACTACATTGAGTATGCTTCTTCTCTTTCCACCACTGCCTCCGTTTCGTCTGCATGGTCTGTAATGTGTCCTAATTATATTCTTGCTCTCTAAACCAGTAGTTCTCAGCTGGTTTGGTCATGTGACCCACATTTTCCCATGGTCATTGGGTTAGGGAAATCTGTTTTTCTGAGGTGAGACATTTTATTTCGCAACAAGTTATGAAAATAATGTTAGAATAATGACATCTCACCTGACCAGTGTTTTTCTTTACTTAAACTGCGCCTGACATTCTTTCAAAATAAAAGTCTCTCACCAGTAAAACATTTAGAATTACATTTTGTTGTTTCTTTGATCACACACTTCATGACCAGAAACATCAATCTAAACAATACTTCGGTGTGTGGTTATGTGCTTATAATTATATTCAGATTCATATTTATATATTCAGATTTGTAACTATATATTCCGACTTAACTATTTATTTGGGTTTACATTTATATTCAGGCTCATAAATATTATAAATAATACTTGGATTTGTATCTATGTATTCAGATTAACATTTGTATATTCAGAGTTATAACTATACATTACTATAGTTGCATATGTAGTTATATATTCAGACATAACTCTGAATATGACTACAGTATATATATTATAACAATGTATTCAGATTTACAATTATATATGCACGATTTGCAGTCCTGTTGGCCCTTCATTATATAATATACTGTAGGAATTCTTGCATATTGGCACCTTTTGAGAAGCAGTAATAAACAGATTAAATAAACAGATTAAATAAACAAGTGCGCACACATACTTGGATCATTGATGAGTGTGTCCTGTGCTGCTCTCAGCTGCTCGTGTCCCAGAATCCCTCGCTGCGAGGACATGTAGTCACTAATGTAAAGCAGATGCATGTTTACTGGGCTTTACTGGGCTTTACTGGGCTGAGGCTCCGTGTAGAATTGGTTTGACACGCTTTTGGACAACTTAGGCAGCTTGTAAACCGAGGAACAAATTAGCTTACACACACAGTTATGCTTTCTGTGAGCTAAACGAGCCTCTAATACACTCAGACTCAGGACCACAGCACTGCCATCATTCAAATATGATTCTTCAGGAGCTTTCGTGATCATAAATCATGCATTTTCTCTGAAGTACTAAAGCAGGGGTCTCCACACTCGGTCAAACACACCTGAAGCAGCTAATCAGTGTGTAACTAGGGCCTTGTGAGACCCTGATTAGCTGCTTCAGGTGTGTTTGTTTGGGGTTGGAGCTAACAGCTAACAGCTAACAGCTAACAGCTAACAGCTAACAGCGGCCCTCCAGGACCGAGTGTGGAGACCCCTGAACTAAAGAATGCATTGCCATATGGACATCAAAGTACCAGAGTATGACCATGGTGATGCCATTGTATGTTTTTATAAGGGTATAACAAATGATGCGACGCATTTCGGTTTGCCAGCACAAATGTTGGAAAAGGAGTCGGTTCACATATAAAGTTTAGCTTTCAAAACACATGGACGTTCATGTTTGAAGGAACCTTCCCTTTAAAGAAGAATATTAATGCAATGAGCGCCGCAGATTATGCAGGGCTAAAGCTCACACTTCTGAGATCCCGCATGTGTGAACTCTCTCTCACACGGGCAGGAGAGAGTGTGAGAAAAGAAGACAAGACAAAGAGAAAAGCAGCAGAGATCACACCCTGCTCACACACGGACACGGGCGAGCGTCAGGAGGAGAGTCCGGCTATTTATACACCAGCAGCGCGAGACCGGAGAACCGGCGGACCGGCTCGAGAGCAGTCATCCGCACATCAGCACGGGCTCGCGCTATAAACAGAGACGCTGGGCTCGGACGACAGTTAGAGAATACAGAACTCATTTACACATTTCCTGAAGAGAGCATGAGTGTGTTAGCCCAGCCAAACCCGCCGCCACGGGTTAATTGCATTTCATTGTGTTTTGGGTTCGACATCACAAGAGTCCAACTTCACACAATCAGCACAAAAGCCTCAGGATACGAGCTAGCATTCACATCATGGGCTAGCTACAGCGTTAGCACTGGGGAGAATGGGCAGTGATGTTACTAAAACTATTGAAAAATGCTTTCATTATTATAATACACTGAAATAAAATATTACCAAAAATATTGGGTCCTTTAAACCCAGTGAATGGGTCGTTTTAACCCAGCGATTGGGTCCTTTAAACCCAGTGAATGGGTCGTTTTAACCCAGCGATTGGGTCCTTTAAACCCAGTGAATGGGTCATTTTAACCCAGCAATTTGGGTCGTTTTAACCCAGCAATTTGGGTCATTTTAACCCAGCGATTGGGTCATTTTAACCCAGCAATTTGGGTCATTTTAACCCAGCGATTGGGTCATTTTAACCCAGTGAATGGGTCATTTTAACCCAGCAATTGGGTCCTTTAAACCCAGTGAATGGGTCATTTTAACCCAGCGATTGGGTCCTTTAAACCCAGTGAATGGGTCATTTTAACCCAGCGATTGGGTCCTTTAAACCCAGTGAATGGGTCATTTTAACCCAGCAATTGGGTCCTTTAAACCCAGTGAATGGGTCATTTTAACCCAGCGATTGGGTCCTTTAAACCCAGTGAATGGGTCATTTTAACCCAGCAATTGGGTCCTTTAAACCCAGTGAATGGGTCATTTTAACCCAGCAATCGGGTCCTTTAATCCCAGTGAATGGGTCATTTTAACCCAGCGATTGGGTCCTTTAAACCCAGTGAATGGGTCATTTTAACCCAGCGATTGGGTCCTTTAAACCCAGTGAATGGGTCATTTTAACCCAGCAATTGGGTCCTTTAATCCCAGTGAATGGGTCATTTTAACCCAGCGATTGGGTCCTTTAAACCCAGTGAATGGGTCATTTTAACCCAGCAATTGGGTCCTTTAAACCCAGTGAATGGGTCATTTTAACCCAGCAATTGGGTCCTTTAAACCCAGTGAATGGGTCATTTTAACCCAGCGATTGGGTCCTTTAAACCCAGTGAATGGGTCATTTTAACCCAGCAATTGGGTCCTTTAAACCCAGTGAATGGGTCATTTTAACCCAGCGATTGGGTCCTTTAAACCCAGTGAATGGGTCATTTTAACCCAGCGATTGGGTTCATTTAAACCCAGTGAATGGGGCATTTTAACCCAGCAATTGGGTCCTTTAATCCCAGTGAATGGGTCATTTTAACCCAGCGATTGGGTCCTTTAAACCCAGTGAATGGGGCATTTTAACCCAGCAATTGGGTCCTTTAATCCCAGTGAATGGGTCATTTTAACCCAGCAATTGGGTCCTTTAAACCCAGTGAATGGGTCATTTTAACCCAGCAATTGGGTCCTTTAAACCCAGTGAATGGGTCATTTTAACCCAGCGATTGGGTCCTTTAAACCCAGTGAATGGGTCATTTTAACCCAGCGATTGGGTCCTTTAAACCCAGTGAATGGGTCATTTTAACCCAGCGATTGGGTCCTTTAAACCCAGTGAATGGGTCATTTTAACCCAGCAATTGGGTCCTTTAAACCCAGTGAATGGGTCATTTTAACCCAGCAATTGGGTCCTTTAAACCCAGTGAATGGGTCATTTTAACCCAGCGATTGCACAGATAAGTCATTTATAACCCATACTGCAATATTCCATAAAAATAAGAATTGTCCGTTTTGATTTCATTTCATTTGGTTCACTATCTTTGTGGGGACGTGATGCTTTTCATTCTGTACATACGGTATATTCTCTTCCCTTACACTAACCCTACCCCTATACACACACACACACACACACACCGTTCCATAACCGAGTGAGCTGCCTATCTAGACAGTGTTCTAAGGCATCATTTTGGAGCAGATCATGTAGTGTTTGGTGAAAGTGTGTGTGAGACGCGCTCCATACACACACTGGGTGTGGCAGTGGCAGTGCATGGCCCTCAGGTGTGCTGGGAAGGGTCAGGCCCGCAGGAGCAGCTCAGCCGGAGGCGCCTCAGAACAGGAAGGTAATTACAGCTCTTCTCATCATAACTGAGAGGAAGCGACATAACGCACTCTTCCCACCGCGCTCTCTTCTCTTACATACTGATATAATTAATTATCGTGCCTTTACTCTTTGATTTATTCCACGATTCATAACATATTTATACATTCAAGATGAATTATCATTTCCTTTAGGAATTAATCAAAAGCCAGAGCAGGACCGGCTCCACGTGTGTCGCTGGATCAAAGACGGAGCGCTAACCTCACGGCAGATATTCAGGCCACAGCACAAGGTCAGCCGAGCTCACACACACACACACACACACACACACCATGTGCTGTGATTTATGATGTCGGATGAATGCTCAACAACAGCATTTACAAACCAAAATATACTGGGGTTCAGCATAAAAGCCACTCACAATCCATAATGTCAAGTATTAATAACGCAGAATATTCACATAAGCAGGGCTGGTTATTCCTCATTACGGCTGAAACTCAAACAAACGGCTGGGAATACAACGAGTCAGTGACATCACTACCCCTGACATTAGCATAGCCCCGCCCCCGGGAACATGTGGAGCTGCTGTAGTCGAGCTCGAGCTGTCGTCCGTCTCTCACATGTATTGATACAGTACAAACACACACGCTATAGCATGTCATAAAGCGAGATGACATCATCAGTTATAACCGTAATTACACTAAACTATCATCAGCAGATATTCTCTGGCTCATCTTACCCCACACCAGCGCTCTAGAGATCATCATGACAGAATATGCTAATCAACGACTCATAAACTCATCCTCTATCCCTTCAGAAGCGGCCTGTCTCGTTCTACGTGTGTGTGTGTCCTGTCTCGTTCTACGTGTGTGTGTGTGTCCTGTCTCGTTCTACGTGTGTGTGTGTGTGTCCTGTCTCGTTCTATGCGTGTGTGTGTGTGTGTGTGTGTCCTGTCTCATTCTATGCGTGTGTGTGTGTGTGTGTCCTGTCTCGTTCTACGTGTGTGTGTGTGTCCTGTCTCATTCTATGCGTGTGTGTGTGTGTGTGTGTCCTGTCTCGTTCTATGCGTGTGTGTGTGTGTGTGTCCTGTCTCGTTCTACGTGTGTGTGTGTGTCCTGTCTCGTTCTATGCGTGTGTGTGTGTGTGTGTGTGTCCTGTCTCATTCTATGCGTGTGTGTGTGTGTGTGTCCTGTCTCGTTCTACGTGTGTGTGTGTGTCCTGTCTCATTCTATGCGTGTGTGTGTGTGTGTGTGTCCTGTCTCGTTCTATGCGTGTGTGTGTGTGTGTGTCCTGTCTCGTTCTACGTGTGTGTGTGTGTCCTGTCTCATTCTATGCGTGTGTGTGTGTGTGTGTGTCCTGTCTCATTCTATGCGTGTGTGTGTGTGTGTGTCCTGTCTCGTTCTACGTGTGTGTGTGTGTCCTGTCTCATTCTATGCGTGTGTGTGTGTGTGTGTGTCCTGTCTCATTCTATGCGTGTGTGTGTGTGTGTGTCCTGTCTCGTTCTACGTGTGTGTGTGTGTCCTGTCTCGTTCTATGCGTGTGTGTGTGTGTGTGTGTCCTGTCTCGTTCTATGCGTGTGTGTGTGTGTGTGTC
>CM042253.1:54032354-54079854 GCA_023566225.1 Romanogobio albipinnatus | reverse complement strand
CATAAAAGTGCATCTATCCACCATAAAAGTGCATCCATCCATCATAAAAGTGCATCTATCATCATAAAAGTGCATCTATCATCATAAAAGTGCATCTATCATCATAAAAGTGCATCTATCCATCATAAAAGTGCATCTATCATCATAAAAGTGCATCCATCCATCATAAAAGTGCATCTATCATCATAAAAGTGCATCTATCCATCATAAAAGTGCATCTATCATCATAAAAGTGCATCCGTCCATCCTAAAAGTGCATCTATCCATCATAAAAGTGCATCCATCCATCCTAAAAGTGCATCTATCCATCATAAAAGTGCATCTATCCATCATAAAAGTGCATCCATCCATCCTAAAAGTGCATCCATCCATCATACAAGTGCATCCATCCATCCTAAAAGTGCATCTGTCCATCATAAAAGTGCATCCATCCATCCTAAAAGTGCATCTATCCATCATAAAAGTGCATCCATCCATCCTAAAAGTGCATCTATCCATCATAAAAGTGCATCTATCCATCATAAAAGTGCATCCATCCATCCTAAAAGTGCATCCATCCATCATAAAAGTGCATCCATCCATCCTAAAAGTGCATCTATCCATCATAAAAGTGCATCCATCCATCATACAAGTGCATCCATCCATCCTAAAAGTGCATCTGTCCATCATAAAAGTGCATCCATCCATCCTAAAAGTGCATCTATTCATCATAAAAGTGCATCCATCCATCCTAAAAGTGCATCTATCCATCATAAAAGTGCATCCATCCATCATAAAAGTGCATCTATCCATCATAAAAGTGCATCTATCCATCATAAAAGTGCATCCATCCATCCTAAAAGTGCATCTATCCATCATAAAAGTGCATCTATCATCATAAAAGCGCATCCATCCATCCTAAAAGTGCATCTATCCATCATAAAAGTGCATCTATCCATCATAAAAGTGCATCCATCCATCCTAAAAGTGCATCCATCCATCCTAAAAGTGCATCCATCCATCATAAAAGTGCATCCATCCATCCTAAAAGTGCATCCATCCATCCTAAAAGTGCATCCGTCCATCATAAAAGTGCATCCATCCATCCTAAAAGTGCATCTATCCATCATAAAAGTGCACCCATCCATCCTAAAAGTGCATCTATCCATCATAAAAGTGCATCCATCCATCATAAAAGTGCATCCATCCATCATAAAAGTGCATCTATCCATCATAAAAGTGCATCTATCCATCTATCCATCATAAAAGTGCATCTATCCATCATAAGGTGCATCCATCCATCATAAAAGTGCATCCATCTATCCATCATAAAAGTGCATCCATCCATCCATCATAAAAGTGCATCCATCCATCCTAAAAGTGCATCTATCCATCATAAAAGTGCATCCATCCATCATAAAAGTGCATCCATCCATCCTAAAAGTGCATCTATCCATCATAAAAGTGCATCCATCCATCCTAAAAGTGCATCTGTCCATCATAAAAGCGCATCCATCCATCCTAAAAGTGCATCTGTCCATCATAAAAGTGCATCCATCCATCATAAAAGTGCATCTATCCATCATAAAAGTGCATCCATCCATCCTAAAAGTGCATCCATCCATCCTAAAAGTGCATCCATCCATCCTAAAAGTGCATCTATCCATCATAAAAGTGCATCTATCCATCCTAAAAGTGCATCCATCCATCCTAAAAGTGCATCTATCCATCATAAAAGTGCATCCATCCATCATAAAAGTGCATCCATCCATCCTAAAAGTGCATCTATCCATCATAAAAGTGCATCCATCCATCATAAAAGTGCATCCATCCATCCTAAAAGTGCATCTATCCATCCTAAAAGTGCATCCATCCATCCTAAAAGTGCATCCATCCATCATAAAAGTGCATCCATCCATCCATCCTAAAAGTGCATCCATCCATCCTAAAAGTGCATCCATCCATCATAAAAGTGCATCTATCCATCATAAAAGTGCATCTGTCCATCATAAAAGTGCATCCATCCATCATAAAAGTGCATCTGTCCATCATAAAAGTGCATCTATCCATCATAAAAGTGCATCTATCATCATAAAAGTGCATCCATCCATCATAAAAGTGCATCTGTCCATCATAAAAGTGCATCTATCCATCATAAAAGTGCATCTATCCATCATAAAAGTGCATCTATCCATCATAAAAGTGCATCTATCCATCATAAAAGTGCATCCATCCATCATAAAAGTGCATCCATCCATCCTAAAAGTGCATCCATCCATCCTAAAAGTGCATCCATCCATCATAAAAGTGCATCCATCCATCCTAAAAGTGCATCTATCCATCCTAAAAGTGCATCCATCCATCCTAAAAGTGCATCCATCCATCATAAAAGTGCATCCATCCATCCATCCTAAAAGTGCATCCATCCATCCTAAAAGTGCATCCATCCATCATAAAAGTGCATCTATCCATCATAAAAGTGCATCCATCCATCATAAAAGTGCATCCATCCATCCTAAAAGTGCATCCATCCATCCTAAAAGTGCATCCATCCATCATAAAAGTGCATCCATCCATCCTAAAAGTGCATCTATCCATCCTAAAAGTGCATCCATCCATCCTAAAAGTGCATCCATCCATCATAAAAGTGCATCCATCCATCCATCCTAAAAGTGCATCCATCCATCCTAAAAGTGCATCCATCCATCATAAAAGTGCATCTATCCATCATAAAAGTGCATCTGTCCATCATAAAAGTGCATCCATCCATCATAAAAGTGCATCTATCATCATAAAAGTGCATCCATCCATCATAAAAGTGCATCTGTCCATCATAAAAGTGCATCTATCCATCATAAAAGTGCATCTATCATCATAAAAGTGCATCCATCCATCATAAAAGTGCATCCGTCCATCATAAAAGTGCATCCATCCATCATAAAAGTGCATCCGTCCATCATAAAAGTGCATCTATCCATCATAAAAGTGCATCTATCCATCATAAAAGTGCATCTATCCATCATAAAAGTGCATCCATCCATCAAGTGCATCCATCCATCATAAAAGTGCATCCATCCATCCATCCATTCATCCATCCATCCTAAAAGTGAATCCATCCATCATAAAAGTGCATCCATCCATCCATCCATCATAAAAGTGCATCCATCCATCATAAAAGTGCATCCATCCATCATAAAAGTGCATCCATCATAAAAGTGCATCTGTCCATCATAAAAGGACTTTATCCACTGGGAATAGATTAGATGGAGTCCTGAGGTTTGCCACCCGAGACAGATCTGAGATCATGTTAATGCCCGGCGTGAGTGGCGATCTGCCGCGGCTGACCACTTGTTATCAGGCCTTAAAACACTTTCTATTGTGATAACCCTGAAGACATGCTCCAGAAATGCCATCACATGTGTCCAGCTGGACTCCTGACCGCAGCGAATCACTCCGATCAAACGAGAAAACCTGCTCTATCATTTCAGTCTGCCTGAGCCTTCTGGACCACAGACGAGCACGCAAATATGATTTATGATCTGCTGTTTAATGGCTCGAGCACCGGCTCTGAGAGGAGATCAGATGACTTTCTCGACAGGAGCATGTCAGGGAACGGGGAGTGCACCATTACAACAGGAGGACAGAGAGAGAGAGAGAGAGAGAGAGAGAGAGAGAGAGAGAGAGAGAGAGAGAGAGAGAGAGAGAGAGAGAGAGAGAGAGAGAGAGAGAGAGAGAGGCCTCCAGTACTGCGTCTTAATGGAGGAGAGATGCTACTTAAGTCTGACGGGAAAATGATACCAGTCAATACAGCGTTTTGGGGGGGGGGGGGGGGTATGGATGACGTGATGCGGAGAGATTTCTGATGCGTTCCTGGGAAAGGCAGCAGATCGCTCATTGTGTTTACATAAGACATGCAGAAACAATGCTGGAGCCCTAAATGCAATCAATTGATTGGGACGTTATTTAAAGTGCCCCTATTATGATCTCACCTGCGGACGGGTCTGTTTGGGGATGATTCAAAGCGCTCGATAAAGGGAGTTATTGTCGAACTTCCTGCTCCAACCTACGTGGGTTTGCAGCAAATTTGCATAATGCAAGCCAAATTGTCCCAAATTGTCAATTGCCCCGCCCTCGGAGTTCGGTTCCAATCAGAGCAGAGTAGACCAATCACAACAGACTGGGCCATCTGACCAATCAGAGCAGAGCAGGCTCTCAGAAGGGAGGGGTTTAGAGAGACCGGATCATTGATGGAAGCGTTTCAGACGCTGTGTGTACATGATGAGAAGATTAAAGTGTCTTTTGACCTTGGATGCGTGTGAACCTGTTAGGAGACCTTCAAAACAAAACGAGGAACCTTTAAAATAACACAAGAGGGGCTTTAATGCATGAATTCTCCAAATCAGAGTGTAGACCAGTGAGTGGACCAGTGAGTGTGACCAGTAAGTGTTGACCAGTGAGTGTGACCAGTGAGTGTGACCAGTGAGTGTTGACCAGTGAGTGGACCAGTGAGTGTTAACCAGTGAGTGTAGACCAGTGAGTGTGACCAGTGAGTGTGACCAGCGAGTGGACCAGTGAGTGTTGACCAGTGAGTGTGACCAGTGAGTGTTGACCAGTGAGTGGACCAGTGAGTGTTGACCAGTGAGTGGACCAGTGAGTGTGACCAGTGAGTGGACCAGTGAGTGTTGACCAGTGAGTGGACCAGTGAGTGTTGACCAGTGAGTGTGACCAGTGAGTGTTGACCAGTGAGTGGACCAGTGAGTGTGACCAGTGAGTGGACCAGTGAGTGGACCAGTGAGTGGACCAGTGAGAGTGGACCAGTGAGTGGACCAGTGAGTGGACCAGTGAGTTTTGACTGACCTGAGCTTGGAAACTCTTGAGGACGGGCGAGACCATCTCCAACACCTCCTAGAAACAGACAAACAGACAAAACTGATGAAGCTCACAAATAATTAATTAAATACAATATATATAAAACATTTTTTCAGTTTTCAGTAAAAAAATATTTAGTCAGCCACCAATTGTGCAAGTTCTCCCACTTCAAAAGATGAGAGAGGCCTGTGATTTTCATCATAGGTACACTTCAACTATGAGAGACAGAATAAGAAAAAAAATCCAGAAAATCACATAATCTGATTTTTGAAGAATTGATTTGCAAATTATGTTGGAAAATAAGCAAGATTTGTGTCTCTCTCAGACCTGTCACTTCTTCTTTAAGAGGCTCCTCTGTCCTCCACTCGTTCCCTGTATTAATGGCCCCTGTCTGAACTGGTTATCAGTATAAAAGACACCAGTCCACAACCTCCAACAGTCAGACTCCAAACTCCACTATGGCCAAGACCAAAGAGCAGTCAAAGGACACCAGAAACAAACCTGTAGACCTGCTCCAGGCTGGAAGACTGAATCTGCAATAGGTAAGCAGCTCGGTGTGAAGAAATCAACTGTGGGAGCAAGACATACAAGACCACTGATAATCTCCCTCCATCTGGGGCTCCACGCAAGATCTCACCGTGGGGTCAAAATGATCACAAGAACGGTGAGCAAAAATCCCAGAGCCACACGGGGGGACCTACAGTAGTGAATGACCTGCAGAGAGCTGGGACCAAAGTAACAAAGGCTACCATCAGTAACACACTCAGCCGCCAGGGACTCGAATCCTGCAGTGCCAGGGGGGGGGGGGGGGCATCATGCTTTGGGGCTGTTTTTCTGCAAAGGGACCAGAACGACTGATCTGTGTAAAGAAAAGAATGAATGGGCCCTTGAGTAAAAACCTCCTTCCATCAGCAAGGGCCTTGAAGATGAAACGGGGCTGGGTCTTTCAGCATGACTATGATCCCAAACACACGAAGGAGTGGCTTTGTAAGAAGCATTTCAAGGTCCTGGAGTGGCCTAGCCAGTCTCCAGATCTCAACCCCATAGAAAATCTTTGGAGGGAGTTGAGAATCCGTGTTGCCCAGCGACAGCCCCAAACATCACTGCTCTAGAGGAGATCTGCATGGAGGAATGGGCCAAACTACCAGCAACTTGTCATTTTCTGGATTTTTTTTCCCTCATTCTGGTCTCATAGTTGAAGTGTACCTATGATGGAAATCACAGGCCTCTCTCATCTTTTGAAGTGGGAGAACTTGCACAATTGGTGACTGACTAAATACTCTTTTGCCCCACTGTATATATCTATTGTGTTTGGCTTTTTTGGATTGTTGTGAATCATTTTCAAGTGACAGTTTTGGGGAGAGAATTGTCATGAAAATATCATCACAATGCAAATGATCTTGATTCTAAAAAAGGCTTCATTATATTTATGCATAATATTTCTTTCCCCTGTTGATTGTGTGGTGAAGAATAGCCTGTGCATGTTTAGATTCACCAGAAGTTTCACATTTCACAGCTGAGAAAACACATCTCCCTGAACTTCTACTCCAACATAACTACTCAGAGCCAAAACACATTTAATGCTGAAAAGGTTAATGTAAAACATATACATTTATTTTATATTATTAATGAACTATAATATTTCTGGGCAGCTGACCTTCATAAATAAATTGAATAGCAATATGAATATGAAAATAATTCAGTACTTATGTGCAATATTTCAAGAGGAAAATCCCCTCAGGAATGACTTTGATAACACATAAACAGTGTTCCCACTACTAAAATAGTGATTCAAATGACAATTCAGCTCAAATAAGAAGTTAAATATTCTCTAAGTGCTTCGACAAACCACTGTCAATCCCAGCAAAAGATTCTGCCTCATGGACGTTCACTGTGTGCATTATTATACATGTCAAAAACCACACGTGTTGTTTACAGACGCTTCACTGAACCCATACATTCCTGCTGAAGACACTAATAACTCCTCCATTAACACAAATAACTCCTGTCAATCCATTAATGATGCTTTGTTTATGTTCATTATACGCCACAATCGGCTAGCGTGAACTCCAGACGTGTGCTAATCGTGTAGTTCTGATCGCCACTGATGACATTTGTGTCAATGAGGAGCTGGGCTTGTGAGCGGAGAGCTCTGACGGCGGATCGTGTCCAAGCCGAGGAAAAGGAAGGCCGTTAACGAGGAAAAATGTAAAATGTCAAAGCGCGTATAATGAGAGATGCGTGACAAGCATTTCTCCCGTCGTCACCTTTACCTGAAGAGGAATCGGAGGCGCAGCTCCGGATTAGAGTGACGGGAATTTAAACGGAGAGAGACTTGAACTTAAAGACACTCAGCCGAGGATTTCTCTCCATGGGAACGGCCGGCTCATTTCCTGGGGTTTTATTCAGGTTTTGGAAGCTTAAATGCTGATGTCAGACTGGCTGGATGTGACAAGTAACGTCGATGAACACCAGATACTCTGTGTTACGCTATTAGTGCTGATGCTGGAGGGACGAACTGTGTGTGTGTGTGTGTGTGTGTGTGTGTGTGTGCCTTCAGTGACAGACTGAGAGAGACAACTATTCACTGGGATCTCAAACTACACACACACTAGACACTGTATTACCCAGCTATGCCTCATACTGGAGGAGGAGTGAGGGGAGAACAAGAGAGGAGGAGCAGAAAGAAGAAAGGGGCGGAGATGAACAAGAGGGGAGGGGCAGAAAGAAAAAGGGGCGGAGATGAACAAAAGGCGAGGAGCAGAAAGGAAAAATAGGCGGAGACAAACAAGAGGGGAGGGGCAGAATGAACAAAGGAGGCGGAGACAAACAAGAGGGGAGGAGCAGAAAGAAAAAGGGGCAGAGATGAACAAGAGGGGCAGAGAGAAAAAGGGGTGGAGACAAACAAAAGGGGAGGAGCATAAATGGAAAAGGGGCGGAGACAAACAAGAGGGGAGGAGCAGAAAGAAAAAGGGGCAGAGATGAACAAGAGGGGAGGGGCAGAAAGAAAAAGGGGCGGAGACAAACAAGAGGGGAGGAGCAGAAAGAAAAAGGGGCAGAGATGAACAAGAGGGGAGGGGCAGAAAGAAAAAGGGGCGGAGACAAACAAGAGGGGAGGAGCAGAAAGAAAAAGGGGCGGAGACAAACAAGATGGGATGGGCAGAAAGAAAAAGGGCGGAGCTGAACAAGAGGGGATGGGCAGAAAGAAAAAGGGGTGGAGCTGAACAAGAGGGGAGGGGCAGAAAGAAAAAGGGGCGGGGCTGAACAAGAGGGGAGGAGCAGAAAGAAAAAGGGGCGGAGACAAACAAGAGGGGAGGAGCAGAAAGAAAAAGGGGCGGAGACAAACAAGATGGGATGGGCAGAAAGAAAAAGGGCGGAGCTGAACAAGAGGGGATGGGCAGAAAGAAAAAGGGGTGGAGCTGAACAAGAGGGGAGGGGCAGAAAGAAAAAGGGGCGGGGCTGAACAAGAGGGGAGGAGCAGAAAGAAAAAGGGGCGGAGACAAACAAGAGGGGAGGAGCAGAAAGAAAAAGGGGCAGAGATGAACAAGAGGGGATGGGCAGAAAGAAAAAGGGGTGGAGCTGAACAAGAGGGGAGGGGCAGAAAGAAAAAGGGGCGGGGCTGAACAAGAGGGGAGGAGCAGAAAGAAAAAGGGGCGGAGCTGAACAAGAGGGGAGGAGCAGAAAGAAAAATCATCAACATGAAACTGACTAGATGAACGTCTCCCATAAGACTTTGAGCACGCACACACACACACCAGCGCTCACACTCACCTCTGGGACATTTTTCTTGAATTCACGGCTCAGTTCCACCAGGTGCTTATGGGAGTCCTCGCTCTCTTCCTGTCGGCCCGCTAGCTGTGCTGCCACTGAGTTTAGCTCCCTCTACAGAGACGAGGAGAGAGAGATGCTTCAGAGACGCCTGCCAACACTCATATATACAGCTTAGTACTCACATAAAGAAATATACGCTGTTGAATATTAACCATGTAATCCGTCATGATCTGATAGAAGGCGACTGCTTACTGTAAGCTCAGCCCCATTAATAATTAAACCAAAATAAATCCAATGCCTACAGTAGCAGAAGGCCTTTTAGATAATCAGAATCCAAAATAATCAATACCTCTGCAACAGTCATGGGAGAACGGAGAGAGAGAGGGAGAGAGAGAGAGAGAGAGAGAGAGAGAGAGAGAGAGAGAGAGAGAGAGAGAGAGAGAGAGAGAGAGAGAGAGAGGGAGAGAGAGAGAGAGAGAGAGGGAGAGAGAGAGGACATGCACAGGAACGCTGAATATTCACCAATATCCATCTTATGAGCAGAAAGACTGAAATATGGGCAAGGACGACTGTAGACGAGTCGGCACTAACAAAATCGATATGAGAGAAAATATTGCTGTTTTTTGTACATGTACCATCATAATAACATGGTTTTTCAGACATTTCGGCATAATAGTTATACCCTTTCATTTTTGAACATGCACAAACGTATTCCTCTTCTTCCTTGTCTAACCATGTACATAAAAAACATTATATTTACACGTTCTTTTACATTTAAATATATTCATTGAAATAATGGTATCATGGTTTAACACTAAAATCTGAAGCAGCACCGCTGTTCTCAACGCTGATAATAATCATAACTGTGTGTTGATCATCAGATCCTCATATGAGAGTGATGAGTGAAGGGTCATGTGACACTGGAGACTGCAGGAATGATGATAAATCTCAGGAATACATCACACTTTACTATATATTCACGTTTTCAAAATGGTAATATTTCACAATTGTACTGTACTTTATCAAATAAGTGCTTGGTGAGCAGAAGAGTCTTCACAACACTCATATGAGCTATATAAGCGTCTCTGTCCTCACACTCTCACAGTCAAAGGTCTGTCTGTTCTAACTAAACTAACACTAAATGAGGAAGAGGGCTTTTCAATTACTGTACCAAATTTGTACATGACATAAAATTAAATGTACTACGTTTTAATTAATCTGTACTCTTACTTAAAGGCAATTTAGAAAATTATCTAATGGGAGAGGAAGAATTCCTGAGGACAAAAGCTGTAACGCAGCCCAGATTTACGGCACGGCTTCTGCGCCACTGCTTGGATGCTTTTCAAACTCTTTCACAAGAGTGACGGCGATGGTGGGGATCTGGACGGCCATCTTGTGTTCCAGTGGATTACTTTACCTCCAGAGGGACGAGTATCTGAGCTTTAAAACACCACGACAGCGTCTATTCCTTTAAGTTCTGCACATCTAGCAAGACACTCAAGTAGAACCACCAATCATCAACGTGATCGCCAATTATCTCTTTTTACAGAAATCATTTACAGAGTGCAGTTAAGCCGTAATTATTCAGGGCCAGGAGAGTTTGGTGGCCTGTGATGGTTCATTAACCTCTATTAGCTGTTAGCAGACTAATCTCTGACTGACGGACGAGAACCTCTACATGGAGAAACATCTGAGAGACAAGCACGAGTGGTGCTTGACAGCAGTGATGCACTGGTCTGAACATCTGGGCCGATACCGATAACCGATAATTCTTTATATTTGAAAGCAATAACCGATATATGGGCTGATAAATCTAAATAAAAATTCTGATATGCTTTTTAGAACCCGATATATGTTGGACGATACAATATATCTTGCAAGATACCGATATTTGTTGGCCGATTCGATATATGTTGGCAGATACCAATATATGATGGCCGATACGATAAATTTTGCCAGATACCGATATATGATGGTCAGTACAATATATGTTGGCCGATTCGATATATGTTTGAAGATACCAATATATGATGGCAGATACCGATATATGTTGGCCGATACGATACATTTTGCCAGATACCGATATTTGTTGGCTGATACAATATATGTTGGTAGATACGATATATGATGGCAGATACTGATATATGTTGGCCGATACGATATATGTTGGCCGATACGATATATTTTGCCAGATACCGATATTTGTTGGTCGATACAATATATGTTGGCCGATTCGATATATGTTGGCAGATACCGATATATGATGGCAGATACCGATATATGTTGGGCGATACGATACATTTTGCCAGATACCGATATTTGTTGGCCGATACAATATATGTTGGACGATACAATATATCTTGCCAGATACCGATATATGTTGGCCGATACGATATATGTTGGACGATACAATACATGTTGGACGATACGATACATGTTGGACGATACGATATATGTTGGACGATACAATATATCTTACAAGATACCGATATATGTTGGCAGATACCGATATATGATGGCAGATACCGAAATATGTTGGCAGATACCGATATATGATGGCAGATACCGAAATATGTTGGCCGATACGATATATTTTGCCAGATACCGATATATGTTGGCCGATATGATATATGTTGGCCGATATGATATATGTTGGCCGATATGATATATGTTGGCAGATACCGATATATGTTGGCCGATATGATATATGTTGGCCGATATGATATATGTTGGCCGATATGATATATGTTGGCAGATATGATATATGTTGGCCGATATGATATATGTTGGCCGATATGATATATGTTGGCCGATATGATATATGTTGGCAGATATGATATATGTTGGCAGATATGATATATGTTGGCCGATATGATATATGTTGGCCGATATGATATATGTTGGCCGATATGATATATGTTGGCAGATATAATATATGTTGGCCGATATGATATATGTTGGCCGATATGATATATGTTGGCAGATATAATATATGTTGTCCGATATGATATATGTTGGCAGATATAATATATGTTGGCCGATATGATATATGTTGGCAGATATGATATATGTTGGCCGATATGATATATGTTGGCCGATATCGATATATGTTGGCCGATATGATATATGTTGGCCAATATGATATATGTTGGCCGATATGATATATGTTGGCCGATATGATATATGTTGGCAGATATAATATATGTTGGCCGATATGATATATGTTGGCAGATATGATATATGTTGGCCGATATGATATATGTTGGCAGATATAATATATGTTGGCCGATATGATATATGTTGGCCGATATCGATATATGTTGGCCGATACCAATATATGTTGGCCGATATGATATATGTTGGCAGATATAATATATGTTGGCCGATACCGATATATGTTGGCCGATACCAATATATGTTGGCCGATACCAATATATGTTGGCCGATATGATATATGTTGGCCGATATGATATATGTTGGCAGATACCGATATATGTTGGCCGATATGATATATGTTGGCAGATATAATATATGTTGGCAGATACCGATATATGTTGGCCGATATGATATATGTTGGCAGATATAATATATGTTGGCAGATACCGATATATGATGGCAGATATAATATATGTTGGCCGATATCGATATATGTTGGCCGATATCGATATATGTTGGCCGATATGATATATGTTGGCTGATATGATATATGTTGGCCGATATCGATATATGTTGGCCGATATGATATATGTTGGCAGATATAATATATGTTGGCCGATATCGATATATGATGGCAGATATGATATATGTTGGCCGATATGATATATGTTGGCCGATATGATATATGTTGGCCGATATCGATATATGTTGGCCGATATAATATATGTTGGCCGATATCGATATATGTTGGCCGATATCGATATATGTTGGCCGATATGATATATGTTGGCCGATATGATATATGTTGGCCGATATCGATATATGTTGGCCGATATGATATATGTTGGCAGATATGATATATGTTGGCAGATACCGATATATGGTGGCCGATATGATATATGTTGGCAGATATGATATATGTTGGCAGATATGATATATGTTGGCAGATACCGATATATGGTGGCCGATATGATATATGTTGGCCGATATGATATATGTTGGCAGATATGATATATGTTGGCAGATACCGATATATGGTGGCCGATATGATATATGTTGGCCGATATGATATATGTTGGCAGATATGATATATGTTGGCAGATACCGATATATGGTGGCCGATATCGATATATGTTGGCCGATATGATATATGTTGGCCGATATGATATATGTTGGCAGATACCGATATATGGTGGCCGATATGATATATGTTGGCCGATATGATATATGTTGGCAGATATGATATATGTTGGCCGATATCGATATATGTTGGCCGATATGATATATGTTGGCAGATACTGATATATGTTGGCCGATATCGATATATGATGGCAGATATGATGTATGTTGGCAGATACCAATACGTTTCGTGCATCCCTTCTTAACAGATTTAGAAAAGCCATCAAACCCTGATGTATCAAACCAATAACAAGTTTAGTGCTATATATGACTTTGTAGTGCCATCACGTCTACTGCGCTCTCTAAACTCTGGCCAGTTGATCATACCGAGAATATCCAAATCAACTGCAGGCGGTCGATCCTTTTCCTATTTAGCTCCTAAACTCTGGAACTCTTCCTAGCATTGTTGGGGAAGCAGACACACTCTGTCAGTTTAAATCTAGACTAAACACACATCTCTTTACTGTGGCATACACATAAAACACTTTCTCAATGAAATGATTGTTAGGCTGCATTAACTAGGTCAGCCGGAACCGGGAACACTTCCCATAACACCTGATGTACTCCAGCACTACCAGTGAGTAAAGCATTACCAGTAACTTGAGTATATGTAGAACTGCTGTTTCCATTGATAATGATTTCTTACTTTAGTTACTTGAACGCTACAGTATATGATGTAAAATGATTAGAGAGTCTACAAACACACAATGTGACAATTCTGAGAGAAAAAAGTCAGAATTGCAATTACCTTTAAAAAACATGTCAGTGGCAGAAACAAGCTTCCATAATTATGAGTGCCTTTTAGTGTTCTTATGTGGTTTGTTACTTAGTGGTCCAAATTAAAAAAAGTCAAAAATCAGAAATCACATCAATTAGAAAAAGTATTAATTACATTAAAAAACAAACCCTGATGATTTGAGCAACATCTAAAGCACAGATGAGCTGTGAAGTTTAATAATGATGAAGAATTAGAAGAAACTGAAGCAAACAGCATTAATTGAGCACAGACTTCACCGCCAACAAGCATTTACAGAAACTTGTGCTTGAGTTTCAGCAGCACTAACAGTAGGAGCACACAAAAGGAAAAGCTTTTTTATTAATAGTTTTGACATCTGACACATCACAAACAGCATCTTTGCTCCCGCATCGTCTACAGAGACACGATATCAGCAGGCGCTGGAAATAAACCTGCTCGCGCTCACCTTTCAAGAACAAACCGCAGCACGCTTCCCTTCTGTTGTTTTTTTAAATGTTTGTTCATTTGTGCTCAGACAGCCATCAGACCCACCTGATGCTACAGCGGCGTTTGCCAAAAGCCCTTTTTCTTCCCAGTTTCATGCTACCCATGATGCACCGCGGCTCTGAGAGCCGGTTAATACACGCGTGCTCAGCAGGCGATGATCCACGTTAGTCAAAGTCATTCCAAGCAGGGAAATAACAGCACTCATGAGAAGCATGAACAACAAAAATAATAATGAAATAATAACAGTAATTATCATCATCACCATGGCTTAAATATTTGAACACACAAAATGGTGGCACACAATATTGTTGGATGGAGTTCAAATCATAGAGCAAGTTTTTTCAACCCCAAAATTTAAATGATGTCTTAATTTACCATGTTGATCCAAACCTGTATGACACAGAGTAACAGAATAAATGGATGATTTTTTTAAAGCTAAAAAAAGTCAAAAAAGCACCATTAAATATAATAAAAATACAAGAAACACCATAAAAATATAATAGTACATATATTTTGTATGGTATATTATTAATAGTGCTGGGCAATCAATCAAAAAGTTTGCATAAATGTGTGTGTGTACTGTGTATAATTATTATATATAAATACACATACAGTATATACAGTACATATACATGCATGTGTGTGTATTTATATAGTATATTATATTATTACACACTACACACACATATATTATGCAAACACAAACGTTTATTTTGAATGTGATTAAAATGGCAAATCATCGATTGCCCAGCACTAACATATATATTTTATACATGTCTGTGTGTATATACTGTACACACACACACACACACATATAATTATGTAAACAAAAACTTTGTAGTTAGATGTGATTCATCTCGATCAAGCGATTTGACAGCACTAATACTAATACAATGTGTGAAGAACTAAATTCCAGTTAGTTTTCTCTGAAAAGCTGTAGCTTAAGCATTCCTCAAAATCTGACCTTTCTTGTTCTCTAAACGCAAAAGCCATACAGGTTTGGAGGGTGAAAATTCCTTTTTGGGTGAACTGGCCCTTTAAATCAGATCCTAGTTCCAGGAAACCCCAAAGAAATGTCACTATTGAACAGTATTGAAAAAAAGCCACACTTGTGTGTAAAAAGAAGACATCTTCAGTCAAATGTTCGACGTTTTAAGGGTTTGGAAAAGGCAATCAGGCCTGTATTTTCAGGATGTGGTGGGCAGCCGGGTCAATATTGAGTCCCTGTCATTACGCCTGTGCCAGTCAAACATCCATCTGTAATTGATGAGTTAGCTCGGCCGATGTCAGGGGGCGGGGCTACGCTGAAGCAGCCCTGCTAAGGCCAGCATCCAGGGAGCAGAATTGATTGGCTGAGGCGTTAATGTTCACGTGCAGCGGACCAACTCCGCAGAGCCGCCCGTATGCAAAGGAGGAGAGAGAAGCCGAGGGTTGAACTTGACATTGAATCGAACGTCTACGAGGGACTGAGACGTATAAAAGCACCGAAAACAAAAGATAACTAGGGGTTAAATAAACCCCATCTGAGAGTTTGTCATCTGCAATAACCAGACGAGCAATGAAGGGCCGCAAATGTAAACGCACTGTTAGAATACAGAGATATAACCTTCAGATTCACTATAGAGCTCGAAAAAATCTTTCCCATCGATTAGCACAGAATCTATGGCACCTCTGGCGGATGACAGCGGGAAGAGAGGAAGCTGACATGTGGGAAACGCAGAGTTCTCCACCAGCGAGCCAGAGCGTTCGGACCAGCAGAAAAAAGTGGGAGGTTATGGGAAACATGGGGGAAAAATGCAGATGGAGGTATTATTTTTCTTTTTGTATCCCATCTAATTGCAATCATAGGCAGATGTCTGCGAGTGTGACAGCATCAGCAGAATTGCTGCTGAGAGCACAGAATCTTTGTCTAAAAATAATCAGACGTTCTGGGCTCGGCTGTTTGTTATAATGGTAATCGATGCTGCAGGCTTTGAATTCCATCAATTTATAGATCCACTCTGTTCTGCCTGGTGATTGCGCTGCCTCTAAACCCCTGCTGCACACACACACACACACACACGCTCATAAAAAAACACAAAAGGTTCACGCAGACGGGGGCCATTACCTATGCATGTAGATATGCAGCTCTGCATGCACGTTATACAACCAAATCATATCTAAAGAGCAATGACACACGGAATAAACATCAATACAACATCAGTGTAGAAGAGAAGAATACAACCGTGCATCCAACACACACACACGCACACGCACACACACACACACACACACACGCAAGATTCAAACAGACAAGGGCCATTACCTACGCATACAGATATGCAACCACACATATACAAAAATATCTACAGGATCATAACTCACACATGCAACCCTGCATGCATGACCATTACATATGCATGCACAATACACACAATGCCATCTACAGGATCATAACTCATGCATGCACTTTAAACAAATCCTGTGCATGCAGATGTGCAGCCCTGGGCATCATGCAAATAAACGCCATCTACAGGTATATATGCAGATATGCAACACCGCATGTATCATATACACACTGATGCTATAGAATCATTACCTAAGCGTGCTATCTATGCAAATCACATCTACAGCAACAGTACATTTGCATGCATATTATACAAACATGGCGGAATGTAAGCTCTAACATGCACATTATCCAACACAACACAACACAACACAACACAACACAACACAACACAGAGAAACACACAAATACAAACATCAGCGTGGAAAGAGAAGGTCCAATCGTGCACCGTGCATCCGACACACACGCACACACACACACACACACACACACACACACACACACACACACACGCACACGCACACGCACACGCACACGCACACGCACACGCACACGCACACACACACACACACACACACACACACACACACACACACACACACACACACACACACACACACACACACACACACACACACACACACACACACACAGGCCACAGTGAGGGACAGCAGAAGGGCTAGTCTATGATTTAGATAAGTGCAGTTTCTTTTCATACGTTTTCTTATCTCCTCCGTTTGTGTGTAAGGCAGAAGATTTGTCCTTAGCTGTTTCAGATTAGTGCCGCTTCTCAGACGCCACATTCGAGAGGAGAGATCGATCAATGAATCAAATCAACACAATCAATACAGCCCATCGCTGGAGTCTAGTCTGGCCCCGCATTAATACTGGCACCAACCCCACCCCCTCAAACCCCACGACACGGACAAAAACAACAGCACTTCTCTCGGCTTCTCCTTTTTCTTTTTTCGGTTTGTTTGGGAGAGATCCAGGATAGGGCCGTTTCTGGCGGGTGTCCATGGCAGAGATGGAAGATGAGCCGTTATCTGCCCTGACTTGGACAGGAAAGAGGAAAGTGGCCTGCTGGACGTGCTCAGAGCTGCCATGCACTTCAGCTCTCCTGGTATCATCTGTTTACCCGTAGGAGAGCTAAATCACAAATGAGATCTTTTTAATATCTCAACTGCTTCTTCTAGAGAGCTTTGAGATAAAGTGGTTTCTCCTCTAGTGGTTTGGACGTCACCAGTAAAGTCTCAAACGGTGCTCAGTGTGATCTCAAACAATTCTCTTCACATGATCAGAGCTCCTACACTCTTTCCATGGGGTTCTATACAGATCCATAGGGGTATCTCTATATAGATCCATAGGGGTATCTCTATATAGATCCATAGGGGTATCTCTATATAGATCCATAGGGGTATCTCTATATAGATCCATAGGGTTCTCTCTCTCTCTCTCTACAGATCCATAGGAGTCTCTCTATACAGATCCATAGGGCTCTCTCTATACAGATCCATAGGGTTCTCTCTATACAGATCCATAGGGTTCTCTCTATACAGATCCATAGGGTGCTCTCTCTATACAGATCCATAGGGTTCTCTCTCTACAGATCCATAGGAGTCTCTCTATACAGATCCATAGGGGTCTCTCTATACAGATCCATAGGGGTCTCTCTATACAGGTCCATAGGGTTCTCTCTATACAGATCCATAGGGGTATCTCTATACAGATCCATAGGGTTCTCTCTCTACAGATCCATAGGGTTCTCTCTCTACAGATCCATAGGGTTCTCTCTATACAGATCCATAGGGGTCTCTCTATACAGGTCCATAGGGGTCTCTCTATACAGGTCCATAGGGTTCTCTCTCTACGGATCCATAGGGTTCTCTCTATACAGGTCCATAGGGTTCTCTCTATACAGGTCCATAGGGTTCTCTCTATACAGGTCCATAGGGTTCTCTCTATTCTCTCTAAAAGACTGAGCTATCTGACCAATCAGGACAGAGTAGACCAATCACAACAGACTGGGCCACCTGACCAATCAGGACAGAGTAGACCAATCACAATAGATTGAGCCATCTGACCAATCAGGACAGATTAGACTAATCACAACAAACTGGGCCGTCTGACCAATCAGAGCAGAGTAGGCTTGTGGAAAGGAGGGGCTTAGAGAGATTCATTTGAGAATCATTGAAAAATATGGTGATATGCAATGTATATTATGAGAAAATGAAAGTGTTTTTTGACCTCTTATGCATGTAAACCTGTTGTAGGAGACTCCAAAACAAACCAGGAGCCTTTAAAATAACATAATTGAGGCATTTTAAAACGGAATTCATAAAGTGGTCCCATGATGGGAACCCCTGAAAGCTTCTATATATGAAGCGCCTGACAGAACCCTTTAAGATAGAACCTTTTCTTCTAAGAGTGTATCCAGTTCTCTACTGCATGTCAAAAAATGACTCATTTATTTCTAAATGGTTACACCAAAGAAACAGTGGAAGAGACATGGTTGAAACATAACCCAAACTTCTATTAAGCCTCTGAAGCTGTCAAAAATCAGCCACTGTGCAGTGAAATGTATTGATCATGCAGTGCACAAGAGTCACACATCACACAAGTCCAGCAGATCGTTTGTAATTAATGATGACATCAGAAGATATGCATCAGGAATCTGTCAATTCAACTAATGAATCACTGTATAATGCAACATTCCTTACTAATCAGCACACAGAAAACATCAGGAGTTCAAATACTGTGTGAATTTAGCGGTCAGCGTCTCTGAATAGCACATCTGACACCTTTCTAAACCTGCCAGCTGGGAAATGATTGGGAATAATGAATCCCGAACATCAGACAAACACAGCAGCTCTTCAGACGGGCGCGGGCGCGGGCGCCACAATGATGGGGAAGGTGTGACTCCCGCCGTCAGGAATTAGTCGTCACGCTGCACTTCATTTAGGAGTTTTAGCACTAGCGCGCCGCACTCCGTCAACACCTCGTCTAAAGCACACGTTCTGCTCGCAGCCGCTTCATCTGTGATCATCAGGCTAGCATAGCAGCGCTGTCGCTCAGACATCTATCAGAGGGCTTAAACCAGAGCTGCTCCTCAGCGGGACTGGAAATATCGACTCGTTATAGAGCCGCTGTGGAGACCCCTGCTCAGGGCCGTACATTTCATCTAAAGTTGGGGGGACAATAAACATGACATTTCTCAAGAGCAATTTTTGAAGGGGACACAAATAATACAGCCAAAATCGTACTTGTAAGGATATGTGTACCACAAAAAAAAAAAAAAAAAAAAAAACATTTGGTACTTATTTGGCGTTTTGGTGAACTGAAAAATGATCTAATGTCCGTTTTTCTTTTCTCTGTCATTTTATCTGACCAACAACACAAAGCGATAGTAGTTTAAATACGATTAAGGTTCACCACGCAGTCATATTATAATTATTAAATTATCTTGCGTCCTCCACATAGTATTCTATACTATGATATTCAGATATTTAGATGTTCAACTGCAGAAGCCTCTGATCTGCCACTTATCATCATATTGAGCAGAACACACACAGATCTGACTGAACTTACGGTTCAGAATTAGCCAATGTTTAGTATTTGTGGGCGGGTTGCTTGAGTTTTGGGTTCATTAGCCGATTATTCGTAATGAACAACACAACAACAAAACAGCACAATGACACACTCCCTTAAATAGGCGCTTTTACGCTTTGAAACAAAATCTTGGATAATCTTGTCTGTCAGGTGTTTGCTCGTTCGGCTCGTGCTGTATTGATCACACACGTTCAGTGTTTAATTGTTTGGACGGGGCGGGGTGGGGCGGGGCAGAGCGGGGCGGGGCGGAGCGGGGCGGAGTGGGGCGGGGCAGAGCGGGGCGGGGCGGGGCGGGGCGGAGTGGGGCGGGGCAGAGCGGGGCGGGGCGGAGCGGGGCGGAGTGGGGCGGGGCGGAGTGGGGCGGGGCGGGGCGGAGTGGGGCGGGGCAGAGCGGGGCGGGGCGGAGTGGGGCGGGGCAGAGCGGGGCGGCGGTGGGCAAGTGATGTTAACAGTGTTTGGCCTAATCTGTATTAAAGAGAAAAGAATCACTTCATCTGACGTTTAAAGTGAATAATAGCCTTGACAGCTACTGGTGTTTCACAACTGCTGTCTGAAGAGCCGTGTCCTCTCCCCAAACGTGTGTGGTAGTTTTTCTGCGGTCTATGGGTGACGTTAGTTGAGGTGCGGTGGATCAAACCACTGTGAGGCAGAGGGGGGGGGGGGGGGGGGGGACTCAAAATGTTTCTAAACTTAAAACGCATTTTTTGTCCCGTTTGCGTTTGTATTGTTTTACTACTTACTAGGGCTGGGTATCAATTCAGATGTTCCAGATCGATTCGATTTCGATTCTCGATTCAACTCAATGAATATAGATTTAATACATATACTATATTTATAAAAAAGAACAGTGAACATAAGTTTAAAAGTGGGTAATTAATAAAAAGAAATTAAGCCACAAACCTGTATATTAAACGCTTTTATTTTAGGTACACTTGGGTACATTAAAACAGAACCCAGCTTTAATTTTCAAATTCATACCATTATGCTAAATAAAAACAATACAATTTTGATGCAAGATGAAAAATGTATGCTGAAAAAAGCCAGAACAGTCGCATTCCTTGATCAAACAGGATCAGGTTATTTCATTTTTAAGATAATCATAAAATCTTACAGAATTATCTGTAACATGAACACTGTAGGACAGCTAATACTGGCTTATTGTGATAGTTCACCCAAAAATAAAAAAAATATGTCATCATTTATGCATGTTCAATGTTTGCGGAAATAAATATGGAAAAAAATCGATTCGTGGCCTTTGAGAACCGATTTTGAATCGACCACGTTATAAAAAACGATTAATCGAAAAATCTATTTTTTTGCCCAGCCCTACTACTTACACATTTATTTTAAGTATATATTGTTATATTATTTACAATACTCAGCATGGTTTTTAGGGGGGATAGCCCTCAGATTGTGGGGTCCTGTCCCCGCCGCCCCCCCCGCCCCTGGTCATCTAAAGGATTGAAGAACGGTCAGAGCTGCAGTGTGTCTTACAGGAGAGAGCCGCTGTAAAAGATGCTCTAAAGGAGAAGTTCACTTCAGCATTAAAATGACCTGATCAGATGAAGTCTCCCACAGAATAACTGATGCTCTCCGGGATTGGGTTATTTATTCACACTGGGGTTTATTAAGGAACAGTCACAGACTATTGAAGAATCCACGCTCGGCTTTATATATAAAGGCTGGAAAGTGTCTTGGTAAAATTTATTGTAGAGTAAATATAAGTGTGTTAAAAAGAGCGATATAAATGGGGGCCAGTGACTTGACAATCCATAACAAACGGCACCAAATCAGCGGAGCAGGAGTTTAGCTCGACACACACACACACACACACACACAGAGAGACGCGCTGGCCCACTTTCCAGAGGAAATCGACGGAGGTGGGGGTGAAGAATGGCAAGCGGCGGAGAACACGGATAACCTGCCATTGTTTATTCTCTCTTAAGAAACGTCAATCTGTTTGTTTCTCAGGTGTACTCCTTTTTCCTGTTGTTTGTGCCGTTTCTCTTCCTCGCGCCGCTCCCCTGCCGACTGATCAAAGCCGAGCTGCTGGAGGAGCGTGAATATTTCAGGTGAGCGGAGCGGCTGCGCTTCACACCACCTGTGTGACACAGAACCAGGTCCAACCCCTCGCAATTACCTGATCTCCGGAGGGCCCCTGAGAGCCCGGCGACACCAGCTCGAGCCACCTGTCAGAGCGCAAAACTCTTTTATTCCTACCCAATGCACACACATGTGCGACAGAAAGACATATTCCTCATCCGAGACAAAAATAAATGTATCTAGAGCGCAGAGATTGGGAATATGGCCCACGTCAGCGAGGCTCCGCTAAACCAGGATGAAAAGGGAACTTGCGAGGTTGCAGAACTTTGGGAACATCGGAAGAACACGAGAATCTCCAGAGTCCACACTTACACACATCAGGAAGTAGTTTAAAAAGGCCATGACCCGAACAAAACTCTTGCGTACGCATTTCCAACACAAAAGCTGTTCCACGACCCCGTTCAGGACGGCTGTCAAATCAACATCAGAGCAAACACACGAGTGGAAGAAACTCGCTCTCTTAGGTTTCAGGACGGAATAACATTCGTTCTCATGGAGTCAAATGTAAAATAACACTTTACTGTATATGGGTCAATGACATGACATGCATTTTATGTGTCCGAATTCATGTCACATATCAAATTCATCTACAATATTTCCTTTATAAGATACTCTTTAAAAAAAATTCAATTGACTTTGAGCTGTGGTGTTTCAAAGGCCTAAAATATCCGGTGATGCGACCAGCAAACTTACATTTAAAACTATCAATTCCCACTGCGACTGCAAAATGAAGTAAGAAATATAAACCGTTATATAATAAAAACACACATCAAAACTGCTTATGGAAAATTGTGTTCTGAACACATCAAGTGTCCGTTTATATGAATTGGACTAAAGGGAAAGGGAGTTTACCCTGTGATATGCATTATACAATGATTCATATGAATATTATTTTAAATGAATATATGGTCGCACCAGCTGACGTTTTCTGGCTGGTAAAATCAGAAATCTTGTTAAATAATGAATTAATGCCGTCTTAAAGGCTGTATATGAATCAACACCATACATTTTAATGCATTTTAAAACTCTTTTGCTTAAAATTAGTATTTTTTACCTTTAAAAAATGATTTTCTTATTTGTCATTGACCCATATATTATACAAGTATTCATTATTATTAAAGTTACAAAAGCGAATCAGTCAAGAGTGCAGACTTTAAAAAAATATCAGGCAATCCACCTGTCACTCAAAGTGGCCAAAGAGGCGGGACGTGGGCGGAGCTGAGGTGATGACTAACAGACAGCAGACAAACGGCAATCCACCTGTCACTCAAAGTGGCCACGCCCTTAATTATGCAGAACTTTAAGGCTTTACATAATGTAAACGAATGAGTTATAAACACCCCCCCCCTCACAGTCGTCACAGTTTGTCCCAGACTGTGAACATGTGTTTACAGACTTCATGAAACATTCCAGCACGAGGAAGAGAAGTTGTGTGCGCACCAAGGTTATAATCGTTAACGAAAACTAACGGAAAAATGAAAACTAGGTGGGAAAATATCAAATTAACTTAAATTAAAGCTAAAACAATTTGCTTTTCCCCATTTTTTTCATGGGATCACTCCTGATGGGCAGTATAATAATAATAATCATAATAAATCATACCTAACCCACACACTCCATATATGGCTCTTAGACAATCCCAAATACATTGAAACATTCAAATAAACTTTTTTCCATCACAATAAATTCCGGAATTTAGAAAAATGACTATAAATACATATTTATGTATAAGACAATCCTAAAAGATTTCTGTGCTCCGAGGCTAAACATCTTTGATCAATCTGACCCGAGAGGAAATTCAGGGGCTTCTCCTACGACAACTCCGTCAAATCAGATCAGAAACCAATGAGAGCGCAGAACCTGATGACGCAACAACAAACCACACACACACACACACACACACGTCTTCAATCCCGCATGTCCAGTATTGCAACTCACAGTGGACCAACCGGTCACAGATTGATGATGTAAAACACTGGACGAGTTCTTGCGTCTGTTTTTAACAAGTTGTGAAAAGTGAAGCCCGAGCGTCTCGATCGCCCCCTGGTGGCTGCTCCCAGTATAGCTCATAAGCCCCGCCCCCTCCATTAATCTAATGAAACTAAACAATCAAATTACACTTCATAGACATTTTTGGTCACTTGGATGGTTTCTGTCGGTTTAGGCTGCTTTACTCACGCTGATGTTACTTCAAGTGTTCGTTTATTAAATAAGTTTGCCGTTATTTGACGCTATAAAGAGGGCGGTGTGTGTTATGATTGACAGCTTCTCTGAGGGAAGTCACTGAGGCTTTAGATTTCATTTCCATAGCTGTTTATTTCACACTGACATCATGAGTAGTCCTGCAGTGACCTGTGCTAACTGAGGAGTGGGCGGGGCCTTGAAGCCACGCCTCCGAGGTGTGAGCGCATGAGAGAGTTTCCACAATGAAAGAGAGCACAGTCGCTGTTCTTCTGTGGTGTTTATCGGCTCCTGACTGCGCTAGAGTCTGACATTCATGACATCTGAGATCCAGACACAAACATGCTCATGTCAGACTCTATTAGTACACACACACACACACACACACACACACACACTATAGCGGGTACAAGTTGCCAGATCAGCCCCATATGACGCTGCATTTCAGTTTGGATGCTCCCTTCAAAGGCTGCCTGTGTAGACAGCAAGGGAACTCACTAGGTTTTGTAAGCGAGCAGATTGTTCACACAAAGAGCTGCCAAATGTCCTAGCCTGGATCTAACGCAGGATAAGAGTGTGTGTGTGTGTGTGTGTGTGTGTGTATGTGTGTGTGTGTGTGTGTGTGTGTGTGTGTGTGTGTGTGTGTGTGTGTGTGTGTGTGTGTGGTGTCTGTAAAAGCATTTCAATGCTTGAGCAGTCATCTCTTTTCCCACAGCCAATAAAAACTCCTCCTGAGAGTCCACACCAATCTGAGCAGCACTATTCACCAGCCGCCCATGGCAGGAGCTCAGGGAGTGTGTGTGTGTGTGTGTGTGTGTGTGTGTGTGTGTGTGTGTGTGTGTGTGTGTGTGTGTGTGTGTGTGTGTGTGTGTGTGTGTGTGTGTGATGAGCAAAAGGCGGACCGTTTCCAGCCGTGTCTCTGAGCAGCAGACTCAGAGCGTTCCTCTGTCAGAGCGGGACACACATTAGCCGTTTACATGTGAGGAAACACAATCTATTTGATGCTACACTGCCCACATGTCTAAAGCCTTCAAACAGCAGCGCTTCACACACACACACATCTCATATTCTGAGCAGGTACGCCGGGAAACACACTCCGTTCGGAAATCACTGTTTAAAGCCAAAGCTGAGAGTAAACATGGTACATTTGTTTAGATTCACTACGAGACGCCCATTCCTGTAGATTATGCATGAAAATATCAGACAAGCTGTGAATGTTTGTGTGTTATACACACTCTCACACACACACACACACATACACACTCTCTCCCTCTCACACACACACACACACACACTCTCTCACACACACACACTCACACACTCTCACACTCTCTCTCTCACACACACTCACACACTCTCACGTTCACACTCACACACACTCACACACACACACACACACACACGTTCACAATCACACACACACACACTATCACACACACACACACGTTCACAATCACACACTCTCTCTCTTACACACACACACAAATATAAGCTCAATTTACATCAAATTATTATATATACACATATTATTCATAATGTCACAAAAGATTATATTTCAGAGAAGTGCTTGTGTGTGTATGTATCTCTCTAGCGTGAGCATGGTCAGCGGAGATGAGCGTGACCGCGGCGTCTGGTCAGTGAGCTCTGGGTAAATGTCACTTCACTCATTACCACACAAACACAACACGGCCAACAGCTTCATGACTGATGAGTGACCCGACGAGACGCAAGACAATCCCACTCCATCACTACAGGCCGTCAATCCACAACGCCAGCGCAGGGAGCGGGACCTCCAGCCCTGATCGGCCAATTACTGATGAGCCGCCAGTGGAGATCCTCTAGCCTTCAGACAACAGAACCTGAGCGGCGACGTGTGTGTTGTTCTATTATCGCAGTTTACAGCGGGCACATCACACACAGATGACCTAATGACCTAATGACCTAATGACCCAATGCATGTGCACAACACAACATGTGGCACAGAACTGCTTCCCAAAATGCAATGCGCTTGACTTTATCTTTGCATGTGCAACTCCACTTAGTTTCTAGTTAACTATAATAATTTTGCTGGCAGTACAACATACACTACACCCCCTTCACACACACACACACACACACACACGAGCTTCCCATTCTCCACCCGTGGGGTTTAATATGGAGTCGCAGCTCTAACAGCTCCAGCTCTTCTTTCCTCAAGGGTTAAGAGTGTGTTTATGGGGATTCTTCTAGAAGCGCATTTGTGATGTTGGACGAGAAGGCCTGGCTCTCAGTCTCCGCTCTAATTCATCCCAAAGGTGTTCTATCGGGTTGAGGTCAGGACTCTGTGCAGGCCAGTCCAGTTCCTCCACACCAAACTCCTCATCCATGTCTTTATGGAGCGATGCTTTGAGCACTGGAGCGCAGGTATGCTGGGACAGGAAGGGGCCGTCCCCAAACTGATCCCACAAAGTTGGGAGCATGAAATTGTCCAAAATGTCTTGCATTAAAAATTCCTTTCACTGGAACTAACCCTTGAAAAACCCATAATCCCCCTTCCACCAAACTTTACACTTGGCACAATGCAGTCAGGCAAGTCAACCGCCAAACCCAGACTCGTCCATGGGATTGTCAGACAGAGAAGCGTGATTGGTCACTCAGAGAACACGTCTCCACTGCTCTAGAGTCCAGTGGCGGCGCGCTTTACCCCACTGCATCCCACGCTTTGCATTGCACTTGGTGCTGTAAGGCTTGGATGAGCTGCTCGGCCATGGAAACCCATTCCATGAAGCTCTACACACTGTTCTTGAGCTCATCTGAAGGCCACAGAAGTTTGGAGGTCTGGAGCTCTTGACTCTGCAGAAAGTTGGAGACTTCTGTGACCCTCAGCATGCGCTGACCCCGCTCTGTGATTTCACTTCGTGGCGGAGTTGCTGTTGTTCCCAATCACTTCCACTTTGTTATAACCCCACTAACAGTTGAGCGTGGAATATTTAGTAGTGAGGAAACGTCCCGAATGGCCTTATTGCACAGGTGTCCAGCGAAGGATGCTGGTTCGATCCCAGCCAGTGTGTCCTTGAGCAAGGCCCTTTACTCCATGTTGCTCCAGGGGGATTGTTCCTGTAATAAGGGCACTGTGGATAAAAGCGTCTGCCAAATGCAGAAATGTAAATGTATCATCAACGTCCAGCTAATCTCCCACAGCATGACCTTTACCCTGAGACTGATGGCTTCTGATCGGCCCTGTCTGCTGACATTACACTACAGTTGTGAACTAACTCTGATATTAATAATGATTCACACTCCAGACAAAGGGAGTTAGTGTCTCTCTCTGCAGACTCGCAGTTAACCATGTGTTTCACTCATCTGTGGATTCAGAGGAGCATCGTGACACGAGCTGCTGCGGTCCAGCGCTTCCCATCTGTACGGGCCGCCTCGGAGGAGAGATGACCCAGAGGAGCCGCCTCCGCTCGGGCCAGCCATGCGTTTCCCTCCTGGGCTGCGGGAATACTGTGGATGCTGAAGCGGAGAGGAGGCAGCGTCCCCTGTGTTTGGGGGAGGGCGTTGTTCGTTTAGCTCAGTGCACATGTGGAGAAGAATCCCGGAGAGGAGCTCTGTGAAGTGTGAACACACCCTCCTGTCGTCATTACAGCACTTACACACACAGCGGAGGAGCCCAACGCTGCAACCACTTCTCTACAAATACACAACATTAAGCACCATTCTGAATATTTATTCATATTTATGATGTTGGTGGAAGTTCTTATTTTGACCCTTAAGTTCCTATAAATGTCACTTTTGGTTGCCCTTTATTTTACAGTCCTGTCCCCACTTATTACAGTAATTATAATAACTCATTACTCTGAGAGTACTGTGACCCTGCACTTTCGTAGGGTAGCACACACACACACATAAACTTTCAATAAACATGTTTTTAAAGGGCTAAAAATAATAATGATAAATAAAGAAAAAATAATGATAAATAATAGCTAAACGATAAAGATGATACATTTAACAACAATGACAAAAATAATAATACAAAAATGATAAAAAGTAATATATTGATAATAAATGATAAAGATAATGATAGATAAAATCCTTTTTTTAGATTATGATAAATAAAAAATGATTGAAAAAATGAAATTATGAATATACTGATAAAAATAAAAATGAGAAAGATGACAAATAATACAAAATATTATACATACACATTTATTTCTTTATTTCTTTGCCATGTATTTTTGTATTTTCAGTATCTAAACGATTAATATGATCATTTAAAAACGTGATGATAAGAATTATATGAAAATTATAAATATATATATTTTTAAATATTGATAAATATAAAGCTAATGATGGATAAAATTAAAAAAGAACAAACATAAAAAGATTATGATTAATAAAAAAATATTGAAAAAAAACCCGACGAATATACTGATAAAAATTTAAATGAAACATTATAAAGATAATGACCAAAAATAATGATAAAGATGATAATAATACAAACAATGATAATAATAAATAAATCATAAAAATGTGAATGAATAAAAAAAATGAGAAAGATAATGATTAATGATATCTTTAAGATTAACTGCCAAGCCCTGATCCAAACACACACACACACACACACACACACACACTCACTCACGCACACACACACTCACACTCACTCACACTCACACTCTCACACACACACTCTCACACACACACACACTCTCACACACACACTCTCACACACACACTCTCACACACACACTCACACTCACACTCTCACTCACACACACTCTCACTCACACTCTCACTCACACTCACACTCTCACTCACACTCTCACTCACACACACTCTCACTCACACACACTCTCACTCACACACACTCTCACTCACACACACTCTCACTCACACACACTCTCACTCACACTCTCACTCTCACACACACACACTCTCACACACACACACACACACACACACACACACACACTCTCACTCACACTCTCACTCACACTCTCTCACACACACACTCTCACACACACTCTCACTCTCACACTCACACACACACACACACAGTCACATTCAGTCACACTCACACTCAGTCACACTCACACTCAGTCACACTCACACTCACACTCAGTCTCACACACACTCACACACACTCACACACTCTCACACACTCTCACACACTCTCACACACACTCACACACACTCACACACACTCACACACACTCACACACACTCACACTCACACTCACACTCACACTCACACTCACACTCACACTCACACTCACACTCACACTCACACTCACACTCTCACACACACACACTCACACACACTCACACACACTCACACTCACACTCACACTCTCACACACTCACACACACTCACACACACTCACACACACACACACACACACACACTCACACACACTCACACACACTCACACACACTCACACACACACTCACACACACACTCACACACACTCACACACACACTCACACTCACACTCACACTCACACTCACACTCACACTCACACTCACACTCACACTCACACTCACACTCACACTCACACTCACACTCACACTCACACTCACACTCTCACACACTCACACACTCACACACTCACACACTCACACACTCACACACTCACACACTCACACACTCACACACTCACACACTCACACACTCACACTCACACTCACACACTCTCACACACTCTCACACTCTCACACTCTCACACTCTCACACTCTCACACTCTCACACTCTCACACTCTCACACTCTCACACTCTCACACTCTCACACTCTCACACTCTCACACTCTCACACTTTCACACTTTCACACTTTCACACTCTCACACTCTCACACTCACACACTCACACACTCTCACACTCACACACACTCACACTCACACTCACACTCACACTCACACTCACACTCACACTCACACTCACACTCTCACACTCACACTCACTCACACACACACTCGCCGTCAGCCTCTTCTAGTACAGACAGTACGCGGGCCGAGCGCTGCTTCCCATAAGTCTCAGTGATCCAGGCCAGCAGATCTGCATGAGGGATTTGTCGCTCTTATAATACATCAGGAGTGACAGCACCACAGCGAGCACTAGCGAGGGGACAGATGCTAAAAACAGAACTAAAGTTCAAACTAAATCTGGAGGCTTTTAGCTGCGTTATCTGAGCCTTTCCTCAGATACCACCAGTTAATTGATCTGAAGCGTCTCGAGAGTCTCCGACGTCTCCTTCGGCCGCCAACCTTTTCCACTTCATGCAAATCTATTAAGGCCCTATGTAATCAAAGACGCTTGAGGAACGTTCTCCAAACCGTCATATTCCAGCGGCGGCGGCGATCGATGCTCCGATCCCCTTCTGGAACTTTCCTAAAGCAGCTTCCACAGCGGAGACTGGAAACAGGCCACAGAGAAATTATGCCACGCTGCAATCCATTATTCATTTATGATACATTTTTCATTTAGCACTAGAGAGGGCTGCACGCAATGATGAATGCATTGCCCAGGATGCAATTTGTATGTAAAATAACAGAAGATTAAAGAATATGTTTTAAGCGTAGATGTAGTTCAGTGCCATTTAAAGGCGGAGGGGGGGGGGGCTTCATTGGGATAAAGAGCCTGTGGCGGTGCATTCGAAAAATCACTTAGTGCTACTTGGAGAGACTGAGTAATGAAACACACGAGGAGGCGGAGGCGTTCAGGACAGCCTCTCCATCAGCGCTTCAGTGACATGACGTCTGCAACCAGTCCATGAAGCAAACAATACGAGCTCCACACACACTTCCTTCAGTGTGAGAGCACAAACCCACATCAAACCCCAACACTGGCCGTCCACACAACTGCAACTTCCTGCCAAATCCTGACAGTAATGTCCGGCTTCCCATTACAACGGTCATGTGCTGTAGAACACAAAGCATTCTGGGCAATATTCTTCACGGTAGGCAGCGGCTGGTAATCGTGGGCACTGACGCTACAGCATAATGACGCCGAATGTGTGTTTGACGGGAGTTTGACACACACTTCCAATCCCATAATAGGGAACTGGAGTTTAAAACTGGAGGTTTTGATCGGAGCGTTTTCTCTCACATGCAGAATGCTTTAAGCCGGAATAATGTTAAAGGAACGCCACAGTGAGTGAAAGCAGGCTCTCTGACTCCTCTAGAGCGAACAGTTGAGCGTTTCCATTCAGCCGATCTCCGGGTCTGGCGCTAGCACTGTTAGCATAGCTTAGCATGTTACTGCGTGTTACTGTGTGTTAATGCGTGTTATTGTGTGTTACTGCGCGTTATTGCGTGTTATGGCGTGCTACTGCGTGTTATTGTGTGTTACTGCGTGTTATTGTGCGTTATTGTGTGTTATGGCGTGTTACTGCATGTTATTGTGTGTTATGGCGTGTTACTGCGTGTTATTGTGTGTTATTGCGTGTTACTGCGCGTTATTGTGTGTTATGGCGTGTTACTGCATGTTATTGTGTGTTATGGCGTGTTACTGCGCGTTATTGTGTGTTATGGCGTGTTACTGCATGTTATTGTGTGTTATGGCGTGGTATTCCATGTTACTGCATGTTATTGCATGTTACTGTGTGTTATTGCGTGGTATTCCATGTTACTGCATGTTATGGCATGTTACTGCATGTTATTGTGTGTTACTGCGCGTTATTGCGTGTTATGGCGTGCTACTGCGTGTCATTGTGTGTTACTGCGTGTTATTGTGTGTTATTGCGTGTTACTGCGCGTTATTGTGTGTTATGGCGTGTTACTGCATGTTATTGTGTGTTATGGCGTGTTACTGCATGTTATTGTGTGTTATGGCGTGGTATTCCATGTTACTGCATGTTATTGCATGTTACTGTGTGTTATTGCGTGGTATTCCATGTTACTGCATGTTATGGCATGTTACTGCATGTTATTGTGTGTTACTGCGCGTTATTGCGTGTTATGGCGTGCTACTGCGTGTTATTGTGTGTTACTGCGTGTTATTGTGTGTTATTGCGTGTTACTGCGCGTTATTGTGTGTTATGGCGTGTTACTGCATGTTATTGTGTGTTATGGCGTGTTACTGCATGTTATTGCATGTTACTGTGTGTTATTGCGTGGTATTCCATGTTACTGCATGTTACTGCGTGTTACTGCGTGTTACTGCGTGTTATTGCGTGCTACTGCGTGTTATTGTGTGTTACTGCATGTAATTGCGTGTTACTGCGTGTTATATTGTGTGTTACTGCGTGTTACTGCATGTAATTGCGTGTTATTGCGTGTTACTGCGTGTTATTGTGTGTTACTGCGTGTTATTGTGTGTTATTGCGTGGTATTGCATGTTACTGCATGTTACTGCATGTAATTGCGTGTTATTGCGTGTTACTGCGTGTTATTGTGTGTTACTGCGTGTTACTGCATGTAATTGCGTGTTATTGTGTGTTACTGCGTGTTATTGTGTGTTACTGCGTGTTATTGTGTGTTACTGCGTGTTACTGCATGTAATTGCGTGTTATTGCGTGTTACTGCATGTTACTGCATGTAATTGCGTGTTATTGCGTGTTACTGCGTGTTATTGTTTGTTACTGCGTGTTACTGCATGTAATTGCGTGTTATTGCGTGTTACTGCGTGTTATTGTGTGTTACTGCGTGTTATTGTGTGTTACTGCGTGTTACTGCATGTAATTGCGTGTTATTGCGTGTTACTGCATGTTATTGTGTGTTACTGCGTGTTATTGTGTGTTACTGCGTGTTACTGCATGTAATTGCGTGTTACTGCGTGTTATTGTGTGTTACTGCGTGTTATTGTGTGTTACTGCATGTTACTGCGTGTTACTGCATGTTATTGTGTGTTACTGCGTGTTATTGTGTGTTACTGCGTGTTATTGTGTCTTATTGCATGTTACTGCATGTTATTGCGTGTTACTGCATGTTATTGCGTGTTAATGCATGTTACTGCGTGTTATTGTGTGTTACTGCGTGTTATTGTGTGTTATTGCGTGTTACTGCGCGTTATTGTGTGTTACTGCATATTACTGCGTGTTACTGCGTGTTACTGCGTGTTATTGCGTGCTACTGCGTGTTATTGTGTGTTACTGGATGTAATTGCGTGTTACTGCTTGTTATTGTGTGTTACTGCGTGTTACTGCATGTAATTGCGTGTTATTGCGTGTTACTGCGTGTTATTGTGTGTTATTGCGTGGTATTGCATGTTACTGCATGTAATTGCGTGTTATTGCGTGTTACTGCGTGTTATTGTGTGTTACTGCGTGTTACTGCATGTAATTGCGTGTTATTGCGTGTTACTGCGTGTTATTGTGTGTTACTGCGTGTTATTGTGTGTTACTGCGTGTTACTGCATGTAATTGCGTGTTATTGCGTGTTACTGCGTGTTATTGTGTGTTACTGCGTGTTATTGTGTGTTACTGCGTGTTACTGCATGTAATTGCGTGTTATTGCATGTTACTGCGTGTTATTGTGTGTTACTGCGTGTTATTGTGTGTTACTGCGTGTTACTGCATGTAATTGCGTGTTATTGCGTGTTACTGCGTGTTATTGTGTGTTACTGCATGTTACTGCGTGCTACTGCATGTTATTGTGTGTTACTGCGTGTTATTGTGTGTTACTGCGTGTTATTGCGTGTTATTGTGTCTTATTGCATGTTACTGCATGTTATTGCGTGTTACTGCATGTTATTGCGTGTTAATGCATGTTACTGCGTGTTATTGCGTGTTACTGCGTGTTATTGCGTCTTATTGCGTGTTACTGCATGTTATTGCGTGTTAATGCATGTTACTGCGTGTTACTGCGTGTTATTGCGTGTTATTGTGTGTTACTGCGTGTTATTGCGTGTTACTGCGTGTTATTGCGTGTTACTGCGTGTTATTGCGTGTTACTGCGTGTTACTGCGGGTTATTGCGTGTTACTGCGTGTTATTGCATGTTACTGCGTGTTATTGCGTGTTACTGCGTGTTATTGCGTGTTACTGCGTGTTATTGCGTGTTACTGCATGTTATTGCGTGTTACTGCGTGTTATTGCGTGCTACTGCGTGTTATTGTGTGTTACTGCATGTAATTGCGTGTTTCTGCGTGTTATTGTGTGTTACTGCGTGTTACTGCATGTAATTGCGTGTTATTGTGTGTTACTGCGTGTTATTGTGTGTTATTGTGTGTTACTGCGTGTTATTGCGTGTTATTGTGTCTTATTGCATGTTACTGCATGTTATTGCGTGTTACTGCATGTTATTGCGTGTTAATGCATGTTACTGCGTGTTATTGCATCTTATTGCGTGTTAATGCATGTTACTGCGTGTTATTGTGTGTTACTGCATGTAATTGCGTGTTTCTGTGTGTTATTGTGTGTTACTGCGTGTTACTGCATGTAATTGCGTGTTATTGTGTGTTACTGCGTGTTATTGTGTGTTATTGTGTGTTACTGCGTGTTATTGCGTGTTATTGTGTCTTATTGCATGTTACTGCATGTTATTGCGTGTTACTGCATGTTATTGCGTGTTACTGCATGTTATTGCGTGTTAATGCATGTTACTGCGTGTTATTGTGTGTTACTGCATGTAATTGCGTGTTTCTGTGTGTTATTGTGTGTTACTGCGTGTTACTGCATGTAATTGCGTGTTATTGTGTGTTACTGCGTGTTATTGTGTGTTATTGTGTGTTACTGCGTGTTACTGCGTGTTATTGCGTCTTATTGCATGTTACTGCATGTTATTGCGTGTTACTGCATGTTATTGCGTGTTACTGCGTGTTATTGCGTGTTACTGCATGTTACTGCGTGTTATTGCATGTTACTGCGTGTTATGGTGTGTTACTGCGTGTTAATGCATGTTACTGCGTGTTACTGCGTGTTATTGCGTGTTACTGCGTGTTATTGCATCTTATTGCATGTTACTGCATGTTATTGCGTGTTAATGCATATTACTGCGTGTTATTGCGTGTTACTGCGTGTTATTGCATCTTATTGCATGTTACTGCATGTTATTGCGTGTTAATGCATGTTACTGCGTGTTATTGCGTTTTACTGCGTGTTATTGCGTGTTATTGCGTGTTACTGCGTGATATTGCGTGTTACTGCATGTTACTGTGTGTTATTGCGTGTTACTGCGTGATATTGCGTGTTACTGCGTGATATTGCGTGTTATTGCATGTTACTGCGTGTTATGGTGTGTTACTGCGTGTTATTGCGTGTTATTGCGTGTTACTGCGTGTTATTGCATGTTACTGCATGTTATTGCGTGTTACTGCATGTTATTGCGTGTTACTGCATGTTATTGCGTGTTATTGCGTGTTATTGCGTGTTATTGTGTGTTACTGCGTGTTATTGTGTGTTACTGCATGTTACTGCGTGTTATTGCATGTTACTGCGTGTTATGGTGTGTTACTGCGTGTTAATGCATGTTACTGCGTGTTATTGCGTGTTACTGCGTGTTATTGCGTGTTATTGTGTGTTACTGCGTGTTATTGTGTGTTACTGCATGTTACTGCGTGTTATTGCATGTTACTGCGTGTTATGGTGTGTTACTGCGTGTTATTGCGTGTTACTGCGTGTTATTGCGTGTTACTGCGTGTTATTGCATGTTACTGCATGTTATTGCGTGTTACTGCATGTTATTGCGTGTTATGGTGTGTTAATGCGTGTTATTGCGTGTTACTGCGTGTTATTGCGTGTTACTGCGTGTTATTGCGCGTTACTGCGCGTTATTGCGTGTTACTGCATGTTACTGCGTGTTATTGTGCGTTACTGCGTGTTATTGTGTGTTACTGCGTGTTATTGTGTGTTACTGCATGTTACTGCGTGTTATTGTGTGTTACTGCGCGTTATTGCGTGTTATGGTGTGTAACTGCATGTTATTCTGTGTTACTGCATGTTATTGCGTGTTACTGTGTGTTATTGCGTGTTATTGTGTGTTACTGCATGTTACTGCGTGTTATTGTGTGTTACTGCATGTTATTGTGTGTTACTGCATGTTACTGCATGTTATTGCGTGTTACTGCGTGTTATTGCATGTTACTGCATGTTATTGCGTGTTACTGCATGTTATTGCGTGTTATGGTGTGTTACTGCGTGTTATTGCGTGTTAATGCGTGTTATTGCGTGTTATTGCGTGTTACTGCGTGTTACTGCGTGTTATTGCGCGTTACTGCGTGTTATTGCGTGTTACTGCATGTTACTGCGTGTTATTGTGTGTTACTGCGTGTTATGGTGTGTAACTGCATGTTATTCTGTGTTACTGCATGTTATTGCGTGTTACTGTGTGTTATTGCGTGTTACTGCATGTTACTGCGTGTTATTGTGTGTTACTGCGCGTTATGGTGTGTAACTGCATGTTATTCTGTGTTACTGCATGTTATTGCGTGTTACTGTGTGTTATTGCGTGTTACTGCGTGTTATTGTGTGTTACTGCATGTTACTGCGTGTTATTGTGTGTTACTGCATGTTATTGTGTGTTACTGCGTGTTATTGTGTGTTACTGCATGTTACTGCGTGTTATGGCGTGTTACTGCATGTTATTGTGTGTTACTGCGTGTTATGGTGTGTTACTGCATGTTATTGCGTGTTACTGCATGTTATTGCGTGTTACTGTGTGTTATTGCGTGTTGTGTGTTACTGCATGTTACTGCGTGTTATTGTGTGTTACTGCATGTTATTGTGTGTTACTGCATGTTACTGCATGTTATTGTGTGTTACTGCGTGTTATTGTGTGTTACTGCATGTTACTGCGTGTTATGGCGTGTTACTACATGTTATTGTGTGTTACTGCGTGTTACTGCGCGTTATGGCATGTTATTGCGTGTTACTGTGTGTTATTGCGTGGTATTGCATGTTACTGCATGTAACTGCGTGTTATTGCGTGTTACTGCGTGTTATTGCGTGTTACTGCGTGTTATTGTGTTACTGCGTGTTATTGCGTGTTACTGCATGTTATTGCGTGTGACTGCATGTTATTGCGTGTTATTGTGTGTTACTGCATGTTATTGCGTGTTACTGCGTGTTATTGTGTGTTACTGCATGTAATTGCGTGTTACTGCGTGTTACTGCGTGTTATTGCGTGTTACTGCGTGTTATTGCGTGTTACTGCGTGTTATTGTGTGTTACTGCATGTTATTGCGTGTTATTGCGTGTTACTGCATGTGTTACTGCGTGTTACTGCATGTTATTACGTGTTACTGCATGTTATTGCGTGTTACTGCGTGTTATTGTGTGTTACTGCATGTAATTGCGTGTTATTGCGTGTTACTGTGTGTTATTGCGTGTTACTGCGTGTTATTGTGTGTTACTGCATGTTATTGTGTGTTATTGCGTGTTACTGCATGTGTTACTGCGTGTTACTGCGTGTTATTGTGTGTTACTGCATGTTATTGCGTGTTACTGCGTGTTATTGCGCACTGCGTGTTATTGCGTGTTACTGCGTGTTATTGTGTGTTACTGCATGTTATTGCGTGTTACTGCATGTTATTGCATGTTACTGCGTGTTATTGTGTGTTACTGCGTGTTAGTGCATGTAATTGCGTGTTATTGCGTGTTACTGTGTGTTACTGCATGTTATTGCGTGTTACTGCGTGTTATTGCGTGTTACTGCGTGTTATTGTGTGTTACTGCGTGTTATTGCGTGTTACTGTGTGTTACTGCATGTTATTGCGTGTTACTGCGTGTTATTGTGTGTTACTGCATGTTATTGTGTGTTACTGCATGTTATTGCGTGTTACTGCGTGTTATTGCGTGTTATTGTGTGTTACTGCGTGTTATTGTGTGTTATTGCGTGTTATTGCGTGTGTTACTGCGTGTTATTGTGTGTTACTGCGTGTTATTGCGTGTTACTGCGTGTTATTGTGTGTTACGGCATGTTATTGCGTGTGTTACTGCGTGTTATTGTGTGTTACTGCGTGTTATTGCATGTTACTGCGTGTTATTGCGTGTTACTGCGTGTTATTGCGTGCTACTGCGTGTTATTGCGCATTGCGTGTTATTGCGTGTTATTGTGTGTTACGGTGTGTTATTGCGTGTTACTGCGTGTTATTGTGTGTTACTGCATGTTATTGCGTGTTATTGCGTGTTACTGCATGTGTTACTGCGTGTTACTGCATGTGTTACTGCGTGTTATTGCGTGTTATTGTGTGTTACTGCGTGTTATTGCATGTTACTGCATGTTATTGCGTGTTACTGCGTGCTACTGCGTGTTATTGCGCACTGCGTGTTACTGTGTGTTATTGCGTGTTATTGCGTGTTACTGCGTGTTATTGCGTGTTACTGCGTGTTACTGCGTGTTATTGTGTGTTACTGCGTGTTATTGTGTTACTGCATGTTATTGCGTGTTACTGCGTGTTACTGCGTGTTATTGAGTGTTATTGCGTGTTACTGCGTGTTACTGCGTGTTATTGTGTGTTACTGCGTGTTATTGTGTGTTACTGCATGTTATTGTGTGTTATTGCGTGTTATTGTGTTACTGCATGTTATTGCGTGTTACTGCGTGTTACTGCGTTTTATTAAGTGTTATTGCGTGTTACTGCGTGTTACTGCGTGTTATTGCGTGTTATTGTGTGTTACTGCATGTTATTGTGTGTTACTGCGTGTTATTGAGTGTTATTGCGTGTTGTTGTGTGTTATTGCGTGTTACTGCGTGTTATTGCGTGTTATTGCGTGTTATTGCGTGTTATTGCGTGTTACTGCGTGTTATTGCGTGTTATTGAGTGTTATTGCGTGTTGCTGTGTTTTCTTTGTACATTCTTCATATTACAGTCCTGCAAAGATGTCAGAAGCTGTACTCGCTGACTTGATGGTAATTGTGTTTTAGTGGCGATTGTGTGAGTAAGAAAATGATCATGCCAGAAGAATAGCCTGAGAGCTTGTGTGTAGTCTCTCGGCCTCATCTCAGTGAGCTTTTTTATGTTTTATGCATGTGCATGATGACTTTAGATGAGTTTAGCGTTTTGCTATATTTCAGTGTGGACGAGGAACTTTTGCGAGAGAAGACGAGAGAGCGAGGATGAGATTTAACTCAAAGCGCGTGTCCTGCTGAAGGTGAAGGAATCATGAGGTCCTCCAGATGGGATCTGGCCGGAGATTCTCAGTGTATTCCCGTCAGATTCTGACCCATTAGCCCAGAGTCCCCATGGCAGAGCTCTGTGCCCGGGAGGAGGAGGAGGGGACGGGGAGGTGACAAAATCTATTTGGGTCAGCGACATCGATCTCACCTCCCGCTGCTCTAGAGGTCGGGAATGAAGTGCGGAGAGAAGAACGCAGCTGCTTTTGGCCATTTCAGACTGTAAACTCACCCACAGTCACACAACATGACAACAGAAAGCTCTGATCTGATTGGTCAGCTGGGAAACTGATCAGGGAAGTCATGGAAGTTATGCACCATACACTAAAACAATACCTCTCAAAGCACGGCCGTATTACCACATGAAACCAGCGTGTCACATTCAGAAGAGTAAAGAATGAGAATATAAATGTGTGTGTGTGTGTGTGTGTCTAATACACCAGCTGAGGGAGTGATGCAAATACACACATTTCTCTCTTCTTCTATCGTGATCCACCTCTCAATAATCTTTCTAAAATGCTATTGTGGATTTTTTCTTCTACTTCTATTGGTTTCAAATGGGAGCACAAAATGATATTATATCTATACATCCACCCGTTTATCTATCCACCCTTCTGTTTAAACTGCATTTCCAGTCCTGACAGCAGCAAACCCTCGGCCATGGCTGAGGCAACAGGTGAGAGTTGCGGCTGTAAGGAAACTGGTTGTGTGCTCGTACAGAAGCTCGTGTGTGTGCAGGTGTGTGAGCTGTAATGAAGAGTGACAGTTCGACACGCCGAGGGTGAAAAGAAAGCAGTTTGTGCAGGTCAGATGAAAGTGTGGAGGCCTCGGTGAAGGGCGGCCTCTCCAAACGCCTGTCAGCCGCGCTCAGACCGGCCGCCACAGGCAGCAAATGGGCCTGATCCGCACACACTGATCCGCACACACTGATCCGCACACACTGATCCGCACACTTCACCTGTCTGCGCTGAGGCTGAGGAGACAGACACACGGGGAAGGGGAGGGAATTAGAGCCATGGTTTGTAGCCTTCATTGCGTCTCCGACAGGCATGTTCCGGCTCAGAGACGCTGGCTAATCCTCACGTCTCAAAGCTCGCTGCAGTTTCACACGCCGTAACTCACGGCGCACACACACACACACACACACACACACACACACCCCTCAACGGACCTCCCACAGCTCATCTCACATCAGACCTCCAGCACAGCCTCCCCCAGGAAACACACACAAGCCCTGTCTGAGCAGTGAACGCTTCTAACACCAACAACTCATCTTCAGGGTTTTTACAAACAGAGAGTTCAAAAGTTTGGGATCGGAAGATTAAAAAAAAAAATTATTCAGCAAAGACGCATTAAATTGATCAAAAGTGACAGTAAAGACACTTATGATGTTACAAAAGATTTGTATTTTAGATAAATTCTGTTCTTTTGAACTTCATAATCAAAGAATCCTGAAAAAAAAAAGTGTATCATGGTTTCTACAACAATATGAAGCAGCTCGATTGATTAGACTGACTGATTGATTTCAACTCTGATAATAATCATAACTGTGTGTTGATCATCAGATCCTCATATGAGAGTGAAGAGTGAAGGGTCATGTGACACTGGAGACTGCAGGAATGATGATCAATCTCAGGAATACATCACACTTTACTATATATTCACATAGAGAACTGTGTATTTAAACTGCAATAATATTTGTTTTCCAAGTACAATTAATACACTAGATTAAGAACTATTTATTTGTATGACACAGCTGCAAATAAGTATTTGAACACCTGAGAAAATCAATGTTAATATTTGGTACAGTAGCCTTTGTTTGCGATTCCAGAGGTCAAAGGTTTCCTGTAGTTGTTCAGCAGGTTTGCACTGCAGGAGGGATTTTGGCCCACTCCTCCACACAGATCTTCTCTAGATCAGTCAGGTTTCTGGCCTGTCGCTGAGAAACACAGAGTTTGAGCTCCTCCAAAGATTCTCTATTGGGTTTAGGTCTGGAGACGGGCTAGGCCACGCCAGAACCTTGATATGCTTCTTACAGAGCCACTCCTTGGTTATCCTGGCTGTGTGCTTCGGGTCATTGTCATGTTGGAAGACCCAGCCTCGACCCATCTTCAATGCTCTAACTGAGGGAAGGAGGTTGTTCCCCAAAATCTGGCAATCCATGGCCCCGGTCATCCTCTCCTTAATACAGTGCAGTCGCCCTGTCCCATGTGCAGAAAAACACCCCCAAAGCATGATGCCCCCCCCCCCCCCCCATGCTTCACAGTAGGGATGGTGTTCTTGGGATGGTACTCATCATTCTTCTTCCTCCAAACACGTTTAGTGGAATTATGAGCAAAAAGTTCTATTTTGGTCTCATCTGACCACATGACTTTCTCCCATGACTCCTCTGGATCATCCAAATGGTCATTGGCAAACTTAAGACGGGCCTTGACATGTGCTGGTTTAAGCAGGGGAACCTTCCGTGCCATGCATGATTTCAAACCATGACGTCTTAGTGTATTACCAACAGTAACCTTGGAAACGGTGGTCCCAGCTCTTTTCAGGTCATTGACCAGCTCCTCCCGTGTAGTTCTGGGCTGATTTCTCACCTTTCTTAGGATCATTGAGACCCCACGAGGTGAGATCTTGCATGGAGCCCCAGTCCGAGGGAGATTGACAGTCATGTTTAGCTTCTTCCATTTTCTAATGATTGCTCCAACAGTGGACCTTTTTTCACCAAGCTGCTTGGCAATTTCCCCGGAGCCCTTTCCAGCCTTGTGGAGGTGTACAATTTTGTCTCTAGTGTCTTTGGACAGCTCTTTGGTCTTGGCCATGTTAGTAGTTGTATTCTTACTGAGTGTATGGGGTGGACAGGTGTCTTTATGCAGCTAACGACCTCAAACAGGGGCATCTAATTTAGGATAATAAATGGAGTGGAGGTGGACATTTTAAAGGCAGACTAACAGGTCTTTGAGGGTCAGAATTCCAGCTGATAGACAGATGTTCAAATACTTATTTGCAGCTGTATCATACAAATAAATAGTAAAAAAAATCATACATTGTGATTTCTGGATTTTTTTTTTAGATTATGTCTCTCACAGTGGACATGCACCTACGATGACAATTTCAGACCCTCCATGATTTCCAAGTGGGAGAACTTGCAAAATAGCAGGTGTTCAAATACTTATTTTCCTCACTGTATATAGACAGACAGACAGATAGATATGGAAAAACCCAACTGTTGGGTTAAAAATTCAATAGAAAGAAAATGTAACCCAGCGGCTGGTTAGTCCATATTTGACCCAAGTTTGGGTTAGAAACACCCAGCATGCTTTAGTGTAGCTGCTGTTGTCTGCTAGACTGTGGTGAAGTCGAGCGGGATCATGGGTTCATGTTTTCAGATTCTGAATTTTATAATCTTTAGTTTTATAAAGACATTAAATATTAAGGCATGAGATGTTTTCACTTGTGCACGGGGAATAAGAGGAAGCCAAGAGCTTGTGATTAAACACACGGTCGCATGGCCTCTGACAGACACACACTCTTAACCTGTTACACGAGCGGCGTCTTTACTGTCTCACTACAGCGAGAGAAGAGGATGAAGACGCTGCCAAGGCCAGAGAAGAGCAGCTGGCAGAGCACAGACGCTCACGCAGAAGAGCTCCGACTGGCACACACTCAACACACACACACACACACACACAATGGCTTTCATCTTCTCATTGAATGAAGCAGCTTGAAGCGTTTGAAAGGCAGACACATTCACCTGCTCGTGTTCAAGTGCTCGAGCGCAGGAACACTCAAGAGTCTCGACCCACTGAGATAAACCAGAGAAACGACAGCATCACCACGAGGAAGAGAAACCGGGAACAACTCCAGGGTTTATCGGGAATCACTGGACTATCCCAAATCCAGTCACAAATACAACTGTGGCAGGATACAGAATAACAACTAAAACGGATGGATGGATGGATGGATGGATGGATGGATGGATGGATGGACAGACAAGATAGATGATGGATGGATGGATGAATCAATGGATGGATGGATGAATCAATGGATGGATGGATGGATGGATGGACAGACAGATAGATGATGGAATGATGGATGGAATGATATATAGACAGAGAGACAGACAGACAGACAGATGGATGGATGGATGGATGGAATGATATATAGACAGAGAGACAGACAGATAGATGATGGAAGGATGGAAGGGAAGATGGACAGATGGATAGACAAATGGAATGATAGAGAGACAGACAGACAGATGGATGGATGGATGGATGGATGGATGGATGGATGGATGTATCCCGGGGCCAGTGAGCGGCTCCTGCAGGGAAGCTCCAGGCGTTGAGAGCCGATCTTCAGTAAAGCGATGGCGTAGAGCGAGCTCAGATTTATTCCTTCACGGCCTTTTGACACTAAATTAAACTGTTGAGTCCATTCCTGTGCCAGCTAGTTATCTTTCTGGGCTAATTTAACACTATAATTTACGTTCCATATAAAATACGTCCCGATATGGCGCTGTCGAGGCAGTACATCATTCTCGCCAAGCGCTCTGGTTTCGGCAAAAGGACGGAATTAGATCATATTCATGATGCAATTAAACACTTCAGTGGGAATCAATGTAAAACTGATGAGCCCTGAAAACAATGCATATGGCAGGGAACATTAGAACGCATTACCTTCCGCTGGAAACCCTCGGCAGATGCAATTTAAACCCCTCCAACACTCTCGGCTGCCGTCCCGCAGACTCATAACCCCACACATAATAAATGAATTTTTCACAAAATTATTCAACTACTAAATTGCCCATGGTAACTGAATATCAGATGAAAGTGATGTGAATTATTAAGAAGAGATACTGTTTGTTCTTACCCAGAGTATAATAATCGCACAAATGAGGAGAGGGGGGGGGGGGGGGTAGACAGAGAGAGAGAGAGAGAGAGAGAGAGATAGACAGAGAGAGAGAGAGGGAGGGAGGGAGGGAGGGAGGGAGGTGTACAGGCAGAGTTGTTCATAAACACTGGTCATGTGGAGTGAAGGAAGCTGGTCTGAGACTGTGGTCACCTGCTGTGATGATGGCATTGACCGTTTCCCCGTGGGCTGAAGTGAAGGATTGTGGGCGGTCGTGTTTAACTACAGCATCAGCAAGCGCTTCGACTTCTTTTGTAGGCCCAATGCTAGAATACAATTGTAAAATCTAATGTAATGTGAACAAACGACCGCACAGAAACTCTCTGAAGACGAGATCCTGAAGGCCAAGCCCAGTGTCATTGATCTAATCGTGAAAGATGTTTTATTTCATGCAAGTTTTTTTAATAGTTTGATCTTGTCATTTAGGGTGCGTTCACACTTGTAGTTCGGTTTGTTTGGTTCGTTTGGTCCGGACCAAAAAACAAAACATATAGTCCTGGTCCGCTTAGCGTTCACACTGGCATTTCTAACAGCAAACCTAAAGTTACCGAACCAAAGGCACAGGGATACGCTCAGCACCTGATTGGTCGGCTTTTATGACGTGTATTTCTCAACGGAGCTGCTCACCAAACATTCAGAACAATGCTGTGTGCTGGACTAAACGCCATCATCTCATGCGTGCACATATGGGTTTATCTTTACCAGCGGAGAACTCACGAAGAGCTTATCAAATGCTCAACACATTCAGAACAGCAGCAGGATTTCCTCCGGTGTGCAGAAACGCAGATCTGCTTATATATATATATACACAGGTGCTGGTCATATAATTAGAATATCATCAAAAAGTTGATTTATTTCACTAATTCCGTTCAAAAAGTGAAACTTGTATATTATATTCATTCATTACACACAGACTGATATATTTCAAATGTTTATTTTAATTTTGATGATTATAACTGACAACTCAGGAAAATCCCAAATTCAGGATCTCAGAAAATTAGAATATTGTGAAAAGGTTGAATATTAAAGACACCTGGTGCCACACTCTCATCAGCTGATGAACTCAAAACACCTGCAAAGGCCTTTAATGGTCTCTCAGTCGAGTTCTTTAGGCCACACACTCATGGGGAAGACGGCTGACCTGACAGCTGTCCAAAAGACGACCATTGACCCCTTGCACAAGGAGGGCAAGACACAAAAGGTCATTGCAAAAGAGGCTGGCTGTTCCCAGAGCTCTGTGTCCAAGCACATTAATAGAGAGGCGAAGGGAAGGAAAAGATGTGCTAGAAAAAAGTGTACAAGCAATAGGGATAACCGCACCCTGGAGAGGATTGTGAAACAAAACCCATTAAAAAATGTGGGGGAGATTCACAAAGAGTGGACTGGAGCTGGAGTCAGTGCTTCAAGAACCACTACACACAGACGTATGCGAGACATGGGTTTCAGCTGTCACACTCTTGAACAACAGAAGCGTCAGAAGCGTCTCGCCTCGGCTAAAGACAAAAAGGAAAAAAAGTGCTCCAAAGTTATGTTCTCTGATGAAAGTAAATTTAGCATTTCCTTTGGAGATCAGGGTCCCAGAGTCTGGAGGAAGAGAGGAGAGGCACACAATCCACACTGCTTGAGGTCCAGTGTAAAGTTTCCACAGTCAGTGATGGTTTGGGGTGCCATGTCATCTGCTGGTGTTGGTCCGCTGTGTTTTCTGAGGTCAGAGGTCAACGCAGCCGTATACCAGGAAGTTTTAGAGCACTTCATGCTTCCTGCTGCTGACCAACTTTATGGAGATGCAGATTTCATTTCCCAACAGGACTGGGCACCTGCACACAGAGCCAAAGCAACCAGTGCCTGGTTTAAGGACCATGGTATCCCTGTTCCTGATTGGCCAGCAAACTCGCCTGACCTTAACCCCATAGAAAATCTCTGCCAGACCCAACAATGCAGAAGAGCTGAAGGCCACTATCAGAGCTGGGCTCTCAGAACACCTGAGCAGAGCCACAGACTGATGGACTCATGCCACGCCGCATCACTGCAGTAATTCAGGCAAAACCAGCCCCAGCTAAAGCATTGAGTGCTGCACATGCTCACACTCTTCAGTTGGCCAACATCTCAATCTAAGATTTCTGTGTATTGGTCTTAAGTAATATTCTAATTTTCTGAGATACTGAATTTGGGATTTTCCTGAGTTGTCAGTTATAATCATCAAAATTAAAAGTTAATTTCATACTCGTACGTCAAACATAGCTCGAACGGCACAGTTTAAATTTTGTAGAGCCTAATTCTGAAACTCATATCAGACGTAAATTTTCGGCCCTTCGGACACTAAAGCTTCATGAGTTTCCAGGAGGTTTAGGCCCTCAAAGATGTGATTCCTTTGGGAGAAGAAGAAGAAGAAGCAGCTGAGCAAATACACTAGAGTCCTGGCAGCGGTGCAGACCTCGCGAAACCACGCCCCCTCCGCCACATAATCTAATACTCATTTCAAATGCAAAGATGTCAGCCAATCACAGCAGTGGGCGTTTCCACTGAAGTCTCACAGCAAACACTCCCCTTCAAACAGAGCACTCAAGCCAGAGGCAAACATCAGGAGAGAAAAAATGCCTTATATTTCTGAATTATGACATTTTTTTGATGTAAAAATCATACTAACAATATAAGTACACCTCAGGAAACATCACGCCATGGGACCTTTAATATGCTTAAGCCCCGCCCCTTCATGTTTACATTCATCTGAGTGCCACGCCCACATCTCAACATCCAATCAGCAGCTGATGCACAGAAGCAGAACCTCTCTTAGCTGTGGATAATCAGTTAAGACCCGTTCACGCCGCCAATAATAACAAGAACAATACACATTAAACAATATTTGGTCCTAAATTTAAGATTTATGTTTTTGAATTGCATACATTTGTATTAACGTTTTCACAAACTACTAAAAGTCATTATCATAAAGTGAACGGGTTAGATTTCTGCACTCAAAAAAGATCATGGCATAGTTTATCATAAACGAATAACATCCATTTGATTCGGTTTAAATAATCATTTTCAAAACTTTGGCTTAGAACCCGCATAAATCTGTCATTGTGAAATCGATGACATTTATTCAGTTCAGAAGTATGAACAGTTAAACATGCTAACTGAGCAAGAGCAGG
>CM042253.1:54007354-54027354 GCA_023566225.1 Romanogobio albipinnatus | reverse complement strand
TCTCACCAATCACATCTAACCAATCACATCTAACCAATCACATCTCACCAATCACATCTGACCAATCACATCTCACCAATCACATCTCACCAATCACATCTGACCAATCACATCTGACCAATCACATCTAACCAATCACATCTGACCAATCACATCTCACCAATCACATCTAACCAATCACATCTAACCAATCACATCTAACCAATCACATCTGACCAATCACATCTAACCAATCACATCTCACCAATCACATCTGACCAATCACATCTCACCAATCACATCTCACCAATCACATCTCACCAATCACATCTAACCAATCACATCTCACCAATCACATCTGACCAATCACATCTCACCAATCACATCTCACCAATCACATCTGACCAATCACATCTGACCAATCACATCTCACCAATCACATCTCACCAATCACATCTGACCAATCACATCTCACCAATCACATCTCACCAATCACATCTGACCAATCACATCTCACCAATCACATCTAACCAATCACATCTAACCAATCACATCTAACCAATCACATCTCACCAATCACATCTGACCAATCACATCTGACCAATCACATCTCACCAATCACATCTAACCAATCACATCTAACCAATCACATCTAACCAATCACATCTCACCAATCACATCTCACCAATCACATCTAATGACTGCATCAAATCTAACGACTGAATCAAATCTAACGACTGAATCAAATCTAACGACTGAATCAAATCTAACGACTGAATCAAATCTAACGACTGAATCAAATCTAACGACTGAATCAAATCTAACGACTGAATCAAATCTAACGAGTGAATCAAATCTGACTCACTCACACACTGAATGTCAGTTATATGTAGATGTGTATAGAAAATGTCAACTTAAATGAAAAATATTTGTAATTAAAATAAAGAAAAATATTCATGCCATTGATTTTATATGAACAATATGTAATGTTACAGTACTAATGGTAATGTTCTGCTGAAATAATAAATACAAAAATATTGTAATTGAAAATAAATGACACAATTTACAACATGTTATAAATACAAATAAAGTAACCCTGCGAATCCTCTGCTTCCCCATCAGTGCAGTTTTTGACAGTCCATATTTTGAGGGATGGCGATATTCCCGCACATAATTCCATTATAACTTCACTAAATCTGATATGAGCGTGTGTGACAGAGAGCAGGTTTCTAAAGGACTCCCAGCAGCCCGAGCGAACACGAGAGCAATGCTAACACAAACCAATGAGAGGAGAGAGAGAGAGAGAGAGAGAGAGAGTGTGTGTGTGTGTGTGTGTGAGAGAGAGAGAGAGAGGGGGAACGTCTCTCTGTGAACACTTCACTGGGAAAATGAAGAGGAAAGACAACAAATCACTCTCAGATCTGCGGCTGTTGTTCCACAGCCTATCAACACTTCTCTCCCGCCTGGCCACGTCAATACTGGAGAGCGATGGCCGTTTGCTATATGATTGCCTTTTTTATCCTCTCTCCCTCGCTCACCTTTCCTGTTCTTCCTCCCACCGCCTAATCAGCGCGGCGGGCCCGAACAAAAGAGGGATTGTCTCTTTAACTGAGAGCAGCACTGCATCACAGCATTCTCCCCGTTTCCCGCTTTATTAGGCCGCTGTTTATACTAGTGGGTATTCCGTGTTTGCTGGAACAATTACAGTATGACAAATGGTCCATCAACGCCATCTATCAGAGGCCGGCTGACAGGAATCCTATACGCAGGGCGGCCATTCGTCCCCTGCTCTCCTTCTCCTGGGCACCATGCTTCAGTATCCATGACAACACGCAAGCCGCTCGCTCCTCCATGAGAGATGGCACCCAAGAGCAGCTCTGGAAATTAGCCTTTGACACCCCACCCCCAGACGCGCTCTCGGAAGCATCCCAACCCCCCGCGGAAAAACCGGTGCCATGACCCGGACGATGTCCCGCCCCCCCCGCCCGCCGCCTGGATAACCAGCGGACCCAAACGCCAGCACACACACACCTCGAGATCTCGCTTATCTGAGCAACTGGAGCAAGCACAAGATGGCTGATCCCCACTCCTGATATCCCATTATCCTCAGCAGATGTAAATACAATCGCACATCGGCCCCGGAAAACAAGACTGACATTTGATTGAGCGGCCTTGTGCGCTCTATATTAAACACAGGAGCGTGTTTGCTCTGCCGCTGTTCATTATGCCTCACCTTTGGCTTATTGATAGAGGAACTCTGGGGCATTGGAGGAACTAAATTGCTCGGTGTGGAATAGATAATACGGCTTTAATAAAGCACCCAAACGCCTTCGGATCCACGCCAGACTGTGGGAAAGCAGGAATAAAAGCGGGAGACGCAACAGAAGGATCAATGTGTGTGAGGCAGACGGAGGGGCAGTGGCAGACGAACGGGGTCAGGGTTTGACCTCCTGGATGACCTTTGTCTGGTCTGAAACAAATACTGGGAGAGACGTCTGAACATGTAATGCGGGTCACTGACATCTCACTCAGTGTCTGACCGACCGCACATCTGCGGCTCGTGAGGCAGAGTCAGGGTTAACCGCTTTAAGGGTTTCAAACTTCTCCATAAGGATCGCTTCAGCATCCAAACAGGAAGAGAGCCGCTTCACCTCCAGCCCAACAGAAGCGGTTCTTCAGTGACTCGAGATCCAGACATAAATCACACGAGTCCAGCTCTCATGAGCAGTTCCCAGATCAGCACAACACTGTCACGAACATCTGAATAAATTACAGGACGGACGGGAATCTGAATATATTACAGAGTGTGTGCACACCATCCATCAGGCCATGCATTCAAATATTCATCACCGCAAGTTATGATCACTTTTCTATTTGTATAAAACATAAATAAAGTATAACATATATATAGACACACAAAAGTATATACAAATACAGTGAGGAAAATAAGTATTTCAACACCCTGCTATTGTGCAAGACTGTAATGAAACATATCCAAACAGATCAAGAGTAGCATGTGTCCACTGTTGAGTAACTCAGTTTAGTAGTGTGGCCTGTTGAAACAGTTCCTCAACAGTTCCTCAACAGTTACTCAACAGGCCACACTACTAAAACTGAGTTACTCAACAGGCCACACTACTAAACTGAGTTACTCAACAGGCCACACTACTAAACTGAGTTACTCAACAGGCCACACTACTAAACTGAGTTACTCAACAGGCCACACTACTAAACTGAGTTACTCAACAGGCCACACTACTAAACTGAGTTACTCAACAGGCCACACTACTAAACTGAGTTACTCAACAGGCCACACTACTAAACTGAGCTCCTCAACAGTTACTGAACAGGCCACACTACTAAACTGAGTTACTCAACAGGCCACACTACTAAACTGAGTTCCTCAACAGTTACTCAACAGGCCACACTACTAAACTGAGTTACTCAACAGGCCACACTACTAAACTGAGTTCCTCAACAGTTACTCAACAGGCCACACTACTAAACTGAGTTACTCAACAGGCCACACTACTAAACTGAGTTCCTCAACAGTTACTCAACAGGCCACACTACTAAACTGAGTTACTCAACAGGCCACACTACTAAACTGAGTTCCTCAACAGTTACTCAACAGGCCACACTACTAAAACTGAGTTACTCAACAGGCCACACTACTAAACTGAGTTACTCAACAGGCCACACTACTAAACTGAGTTACTCAACAGGTCACAGTACTAAACTGAGTTACTCAACAGGCCACAATACTAAACTGAGTTACTCAACAGGCCACACTACTAAACTGAGTTACTCAACAGGCCACACTACTAAACTGAGTTACTCAACAGGCCACACTACTAAACTGAGTTCCTCAACATTTACTCAACAGGCCACACTACTAAACTGAGTTACTCAACAGGCCACACTACTAAACTGAGTTACTCAACAGGCCACACTACTAAACCGAGTTACTCAACAGGCCACACTACTAAACCGAGTTACTCAACAGGCCACACTACTAAACTGAGTTACTCAACAGGCCACACTACTAAACTGAGTTACTCAACAGGCCACACTACTAAACTGAGTTACTCAACAGGCCACACTACTAAACTGAGTTACTCAACAGGCCACACTACTAAACTGAGCTCCTCAACAGTTACTCAACAGGCCACACTACTAAACTGAGTTACTCAACAGGCCACACTACTAAACTGAGTTCCTCAACAGTTACTTAACAGGCCACACTACTAAACTGAGTTACTCAACAGGCCACACTACTAAACTGAGTTCCTCAACAGTTACTCAACAGGCCACACTACTAAACTGAGTTACTCAACAGGCCACACTACTAAACTGAGTTACTCAACAGGCCACACTACTAAACTGAGTTACTCAACAGGCCACACTACTAAACTGAGTTCCTCAACAGTTCCTCAACAGGCCACACTACTAAAACTGAGTTACTCAACAGGCCACACTACTAAACTGAGTTACTCAACAGGCCACAGTACTAAACTGAGTTACTCAACAGGCCACACTACTAAACTGAGTTACTCAACAGGCCACACTACTAAACTGAGTTCCTCAACAGGCCACACTACTAAACTGAGTTCCTCAACAGGCCACACTACTAAACTGAGTTCCTCAACATTTACTCAACAGGCCACACTACTAAACTGAGTTACTCAACAGGCCACACTACTAAACTGAGTTACTCAACAGGCCACACTACTAAACCGAGTTACTCAACAGGCCACACTACTAAACCAAGTTACTCAACAGGCCACACTACTAAACTGAGTTACTCAACAGGCCACACTACTAAACTGAGTTACTCAACAGGCCACACTACTAAACTGAGTTACTCAACAGGCCACACTACTAAACTGAGTTCCTCAACAGTTACTCAACAGGCCACACTACTAAACTGAGTTACTCAACAGGCCACACTACTAAACTGAGTTACTCAACAGGCCACACTACTAAACCGAGTTACTCAACAGGCCACACTACTAAACCGAGTTACTCAACAGGCCACACTACTAAACTGAGTTACTCAACAGGCCACACTACTAAACTGAGTTACTCAACAGGCCACACTACTAAACTGAGTTACTCAACAGGCCACACTACTAAACTGAGTTCCTCAACAGTTACTCAACAGGCCACACTACTAAAACTGAGTTACTCAACAGGCCACACTACTAAACTGAGTTACTCAACAGGCCACACTACTAAACTGAGTTACTCAACAGGCCACACTACTAAACTGAGTTCCTCAACAGGCCACACTACTAAACTGAGTTACTCAACAGGCCACACTACTAAACTGAGTTCCTCAACAGGCCACACTACTAAACCGAGTTACTCAACAGGCCACACTACTAAACCGAGTTACTCAACAGGCCACACTACTAAACCGAGTTACTCAACAGGCCACACTACTAAACCGAGTTACTCAACAGGCCACACTACTAAACTGAGTTACTCAACAGGCCACACTACTAAACTGAGTTCCTCAACAGGCCACACTACTAAACTGAGTTCCTCAACAGGCCACACTACTAAACCGAGTTACTCAACAGGCCACACTACTAAACCGAGTTACTCAACAGGCCACACTACTAAACCGAGTTACTCAACAGGCCACACTACTAAACTGAGTTACTCAACAGGCCACACTACTAAACTGAGTTACTCAACAGGCCACACTACTAAACTGAGTTACTCAACAGGCCACACTACTAAACCGAGTTACTCAACAGGCCACACTACTAAACCGAGTTACTCAACAGGCCACACTACTAAACTGAGTTCCTCAACAGGCCACACTACTAAACTGAGTTACTCAACAGGCCACACTACTAAACTGAGTTCCTCAACAGTTACTCAACAGGCCACACTACTAAAACTGAGTTCCTCAACAGGCCACACTTCTAAACTGAGTTACTCAACAGGCCACACTACTAAAACTGAGTTACTCAACAGGCCACACTATTAAACTGAGTTACTCAACAGGCCACACTACTAAACTGAGTTCCTCAACAGTTACTCAACAGGCCACACTACTAAAACTGAGTTACTCAACAGGCCACACTACTAAACTGAGTTACTCAACAGGCCACACTACTAAACTGAGTTACTCAACAGGCCACACTACTAAACTGAGTTCCTCAACAGGCCACACTACTAAACTGAGTTACTCAACAGGCCACACTACTAAACTGAGTTACTCAACAGGCCATACTACTAAACTGAGTTACTCAACAGGCCACACTACTAAACTGAGTTACTCAACAGGCCACACTACTAAACTGAGTTACTCAACAGGCCACACTACTAAACTGAGTTCCTCAACAGGCCACACTACTAAACTGAGTTCCTCAACAGGCCACACTACTAAACTGAGTTCCTCAACAGGCCACACTACTAAACTGAGTTCCTCAACAGGCCACACTACTAAACTGAGTTCCTCAACAGGCCACACTACTAAACTGAGTTCCTCAACAGGCCACACTACTAAACTGAGTTCCTCAACAGGCCACACTACTAAACCGAGTTACTCAACAGGCCACACTACTAAACCGAGTTACTCAACAGGCCACACTACTAAACCGAGTTACTCAACAGGCCACACTACTAAACCGAGTTACTCAACAGGCCACACTACTAAACTGAGTTCCTCAACAGGCCACACTACTAAACTGAGTTCCTCAACAGGCCACACTACTAAACTGAGTTCCTCAACAGGCCACACTACTAAACTGAGTTCCTCAACAGGCCACACTACTAAACCGAGTTACTCAACAGGCCACACTACTAAACCGAGTTACTCAACAGGCCACACTACTAAACCGAGTTACTCAACAGGCCACACTACTAAACTGAGTTACTCAACAGGCCACACTACTAAACTGAGTTACTCAACAGGCCACACTACTAAACTGAGTTCCTCAACAGTTACTCAATAGGCCACACTACTAAAACTGAGTTCCTCAACAGGCCACACTTCTAAACTGAGTTACTCAACAGGCCACACTACTAAACTGAGTTACTCAACAGGCCACACTACTAAACTGAGTTACTCAACAGGCCACACTACTAAACTGAGTTCCTCAACAGTTACTCAACAGGCCACACTACTAAAACTGAGTTCCTCAACAGGCCACACTACTAAACTGAGTTACTCAACAGGCCACACTACTAAACTGAGTTACTCAACAGGCCACACTACTAAACTGAGTTCCTCAACAGGCCACACTACTAAACTGAGTTACTCAACAGGCCACACTACTAAACTGAGTTCCTCAACAGGCCACACTACTAAACTGAGTTACTCAACAGGCCACACTACTAAACTGAGTTCCTCAACAGGCCACACTACTAAACTGAGTTCCTCAACAGGCCACACTACTAAACTGAGTTACTCAACAGGCCACACTACTAAACTGAGTTCCTCAACAGGCCACACTACTAAACTGAGTTCCTCAACAGGCCACACTACTAAACTGAGTTACTCAACAGGCCACACTACTAAACTGAGTTCCTCAACAGGCCACACTACTAAACTGAGTTCCTCAACAGGCCACACTACTAAACTGAGTTCCTCAACAGGCCACACTACTAAACTGAGTTCCTCAACAGGCCACACTACTAAACCGAGTTACTCAACAGGCCACACTACTAAACCGAGTTACTCAACAGGCCACACTACTAAACCGAGTTACTCAACAGGCCACACTACTAAACCGAGTTACTCAACAGGCCACACTACTAAACCGAGTTCCTCAACAGGCCACACTACTAAACCGAGTTACTCAACAGGCCACACTACTAAACTGAGTTACTCAACAGGCCACACTACTAAACTGAGTTACTCAACAGGCCACACTACTAAACTGAGTTACTCAACAGGCCACACTACTAAACTGAGTTACTCAACAGGCCACACTACTAAACTGAGTTACTCAACAGGCCACACTACTAAACTGAGTTACTCAACAGGCCACACTACTAAACTGAGTTACTCAACAGGCCACACTACTAAACTGAGTTACTCAACAGGCCACACTACTAAACTAAGTTCCTCAACAGGCCACACTACTAAACTGAGTTCCTCAACAGGCCACACTACTAAACCGAGTTACTCAACAGGCCACACTACTAAACCGAGTTACTCAACAGGCCACACTACTAAACCGAGTTACTCAACAGGCCACACTACTAAACCGAGTTACTCAACAGGCCACACTACTAAACTGAGTTACTCAACAGGCCACACTACTAAACTGAGTTACTCAACAGGCCACACTACTAAACTGAGTTCCTCAACAGTTACTCAACAGGCCACACTACTAAAACTGAGTTCCTCAACAGGCCACACTTCTAAACTGAGTTACTCAACAGGCCACACTACTAAACTGAGTTACTCAACAGGCCACACTACTAAACTGAGTTACTCAACAGGCCACACTACTAAACTGAGTTCCTCAACAGTTACTCAACAGGCCACACTACTAAAACTGAGTTACTCAACAGGCCACACTACTAAACTGAGTTCCTCAACAGGCCACACTACTAAACTGAGTTACTCAACAGGCCACACTACTAAACTGAGTTCCTCAACAGGCCACACTACTAAACTGAGTTACTCAACAGGCCACACTACTAAACTGAGTTCCTCAACAGGCCACACTACTAAACTGAGTTACTCAACAGGCCACACTACTAAACTGAGTTACTCAACAGGCCACACTACTAAACTGAGTTCCTCAACAGGCCACACTACTAAACTGAGTTACTCAACAGGCCACACTACTAAACTGAGTTCCTCAACAGGCCACACTACTAAACTGAGTAGTGTGAGATTAAATGTCAACAGCCATATCCCGCCTGTGCCAGCACACACTGATGTGGCAGAGCCTCGTTCTCCCGGTCAGAAATCCGACAGTTTTGCGGAGTCTTGGAGTTCTTAATTATCCCTTGACTTAGTCTAATTCAATCAACACAATCTCTGCTGGCAAACAGGCACAACTCTCCCGTCCCTGCCAGAGTCTGAGACTCACACCAAGAGGAAGTCGAGCTCGCAGAACAGATGAAAACTAGATGCCACTGATCAACTACACAACTACTGACACCACTGATCAACTACACAACTACTGACACCACTGATCAACTACACAACTACTGACAACACTGATCAACTACTGACACCACTGATCAACTACACAACTACAGACACCACTGATCAACTACACAACTACTGACACCACTGATCAACTACACAACTACTGACACCACTGATCAACTACACAACTACTGACACCACTGATCAACTACACAACTACTGACAACACTGATCAACTACACAACTACTGACACCGCTGATCAACTACACAACTACTGACACCACTGATCAACTACACAACTACAGACACCACTGATCAACTACACAACTACTGACACCACTGATCAACTACACAACTACTGACACCACTGATCAACTACACAACTACTGACACCACTGATCAACTACACAACTACTGACAACACTGATCAACTACTGACACCACTGATCAACTACACAACTACAGACACCACTGATCAACTACACAACTACTGACACCACTGATCAACTACACAACTACTGACACCACTGATCAACTACACAACTACTGACACCACTGATCAACTACACAACTACTGACACCACTGATCAACTACACAACTACAGACACCACTGATCAACTACACAACTACTGACACCACTGATCAACTACACAACTACAGACACGACTGATCAACTGCACAACTACTGACACCACTGATCAACTACACAACTACTGACACCGCTGATCAACTACACAACTACTGACACCACTGATCAACTACACAACTACTGACACCACTGATCAACTACACAACTACTGACACCACTGATCAACTACACAACTACAGACACGACTGATCAACTGCACAACTACTGACACCACTGATCAACTACACAACTGACACCACTGATCAACTACACAACTACTGACACCACTGATCAACTACACAACTACTGACACCACTGATCAACTACACAACTACTGACACCGCTGATCAACTACACAACTACTGACACCACTGATCAACTACACAACTACTGACACCACTGATCAACTACACAACTACTGACACCACTGATCAACTACACAACTACAGACACGACTGATCAACTGCACAACTACTGACACCACTGATCAACTACACAACTGACACCACTGATCAACTACACAACCCCAACATGACAACAGCGTTTAGATTCTTCAGCGCTCTGCATTTTACACTCTAATAAATACTATAAATAAATAAACTTCACTGCTTCTATATATGCAAAAAGCACAGGAATATTTTTATATTTTTTATAGAAAATATATTTAAATAAAAAAAATTACAATAAAAATGAAGCTATATATATTTTTATTATATATTTAGTAAAGTATATATATATAGTGTGAGATGGTGGTCCAGTGGGTTAACCCATGGAGCTGATATGCAGAAGGTTGCTGGTTTGATCCCAGCGGTCTCCACCAGTGTGTCCTTGAGCAAGGCACTTTACTCCATGTTGCTCCAGGGGGATTGTCCCTGTAAGTCGCTTTGGATAAAAGCGTCTGCCAAATGCAGAAATATATTATATATTAAGAATAAAATATATGTATATGTGCAAACATATTAAAAACTATATAACATAATAAAATGTGAAAAAATAAATAAAACAATATGAATATTCCTGATAACTCACAGTAATTTTAGAATAAACCTGTATAAATATAGTCCAGAGGAACGTAACAGTTTCTGATCAAGATCAATGAAGAAAAGCCCATTGATCTGACCAGCCCTCGTGACCTGACCTTAAACATTCTCCCGGGGATCCTGATCCATCCCAACACATGGACACGGACACACGGACGGCGAGCAGCGCAAGCCTTCATTTAAAGGTCATTAGGTTTTAATTGCACGGCTAATTCCCTGTGAGGAACGGATGCGGGAAGGCCGGACAGGGTGGAGAGGAATTGAGCTCTTAAACCCCAGAAAGCATCAGATCCGAGGACCCCCCCGTCCACACAGCATCCCACTCAACGCTCACAACACGTTATTAGATTTAATAAGCTGGAGTAGCAGCCCGGCCCGCGCGTCATTATCCAGCCGTTCCTTCCCAGCCGACTGCCAAGACCGTTCAGTGGCAGCTTCAGACTGCCAGAGCCAACAATCGCAGATTAGTGAAGCCCTTCTCCCATTTCAACAGAGGTTAATAAAAAGCGACAGGGCTAAGTCTGCTCTGATTAACTATGCTGAGAGATATTAGTGCAGTTTGTTACATCAGATCATTATTGGATTAAACGGCGCGCACGCTCGCACAACAATGAAATTTTCATTTTCCATTTACAAGATGTACACACAAAGCCAGCTCTGGGAGAACACTTGTCAGACACAGAGGGTGTTATTGTTTCCTCTTTCAAAGTGACTAAATCTCATCCGGCGTATGACGATCCATCCTGTGATGCTCTCCGGTCAAACTCTCACTGTAACGGCTTCCACAGAAAGCTAAGATTAGCAAACAGATTGCAGCAATTACCCTCGGCGAACACCTTTCGATTGCAGCCGTTGTGAGGAGTTTAATGTGTGCTGAAGAGAATTCAACCTTTTGTTCACAACTTAACACAGATCATACTTCACCCTTAACTCTGAACTTAAACCTGACCTAAAGCCTATCCCTAAACGTTCCTTCGACCTTATTGAAGCTAGCTCCTGCGCAGATTAAAGAGTTGCCTGGGAAAAATCAATGGAGGTCAGTGGAGAAGAGAAGTTATTTCAGCTCTGTGTTTATAAGCTTATCATTAGGCCTAATGAGAACAACAACATGAACAGATTAGAAAGTCTATATTTCAGAGGAAAGACAATTAAACTATATCTGAGGACGGAGCCATGTGGGACATGCGTTCACTACGGCCCTGTTTACACCTGGAGTTAAGATGCGTTTGGACGACTGACGCTACACTACGGCTCTGTTTACACCTGGAGTTAAGATGCGTTCGGTCGACTGAAGCTACACTACGGCTCTGTTTACACCTGGAGTTAAGATGCGTTTGGTCGACTGACGCTACACTACGGCTCTGTTTACACCTGGAGTTAAGATGCGTTCGGTCGACTGACGCTACACTACGGCTCTGTTTACACCTGGAGTTAAGATGCGTTTGGTCGACTGACGCTACACTACGGCTCTGTTTACACCTGGAGTTAAGATGCGTTCGGTCGACTGACGCTACACTACGGCTCTGTTTACACCTGGAGTTAAGATGCGTTCGGTCGACTGACGCTACACTACGGCTCTGTTTACACCTGGAGTTAAGATGCGTTCGGTCGACTGACGCTACACTACGGCTCTGTTTACACCTGGAGTAAAGATGCGTTTGGTCGACTGAAGCTACACTACGGCTCTGTTTACACCTGGAGTTAAGATGCGTTTGGTCGACTGACGCTACACTACGGCTCTGTTTACACCTGGAGTTAAGATGCGTTTGGTCGACTGACGCTACACTACGGCTCTGTTTACACCTGGAGTTAAGATGCGTTTGGTCGACTGAAGCTACACTACGGCTCTGTTTACACCTGGAGTTAAGATGCGTTTGGTCGACTGAAGCTACACTACGGCTCTGTTTACACCTGGAGTTAAGATGCGTTTGGTCGACTGAAGCTACACTACGGCTCTGTTTACACCTGGAGTTAAGATGCGTTTGGTCGACTGACGCTACACTACGGCTCTGTTTACACCTGGAGTTAAGATGCGTTTGGTCGACTGACGCTACACTACGGCTCTGTTTACACCTGGAGTTAAGATGCGTTTGGTCGACTGACGCTACACTACGGCTCTGTTTACACCTGGAGTTAAGATGCGTTTGGTCGACTGACGCTACACTACGGCTCTGTTTACACCTGGAGTTAAGATGCGTTTGGTCGACTGACGCTACACTACGGCTCTGTTTACACCTGGAGTTAAGATGCGTTTGGTCGACTGAAGCTACACTACGGCTCTGTTTACACCTGGAGTTAAGATGCGTTTGGTCGACTGAAGCCACACTACGGCTCTGTTTACACCTGGAGTTAAGATGCGTTTGGTCGACTGACGCTACACTACGGCTCTGTTTACACCTGGAGTTAAGATGCGTTTGGTCGACTGACGCTACACTACGGCTCTGTTTACACCTGGAGTTAAGATGCGTTTGGTCGACTGAAGCTACACTACGGCTCTGTTTACACGTGGAGTTAAGATGCGTTTGGTCGACTGAAGCTACACTACGGCTCTGTTTACACGTGGAGTTAAGATGCGTTTGGTCGACTGAAGCTACACTACGGCTCTGTTTACACCTGGAGTTAAGATGCGTTTGGTCGACTGACGCTACACTACGGCTCTGTTTACACCTGGAGTTAAGATGCGTTTGGTCGACTGACGCTACACTACGGCTCTGTTTACACGTGGAGTTAAGATGCGTTTGGTCGACTGACGCTACACTACGGCTCTGTTTACACCTGGAGTTAAGATGCGTTTGGTCGACTGAAGCTACACTACGGCTCTGTTTACACCTGGAGTTAAGATGCGTTTGGTTGACTGAAGCTACACTACGGCCCTGTTTACACCTGGAGTTAAGATGCGTTTGGTCGACTGAAGCTACACTACGGCTCTGTTTACACGTGGAGTTAAGATGCGTTTGGTCGACTGAAGCTACACTACGGCTCTGTTTACACCTGGAGTTAAGATGCGTTTGGTCGACTGACGCTACACTACGGCCCTGTTTACACCTGGAGTTAAGATGCGTTTGGTCGACTGAAGCTACACTACGGCTCTGTTTACACCTGGAGTTAAGATGCGTTTGGTCGACTGAAGCTACACTACAGCTCTGTTTACACCTGGAGTTAAGATGCGTTTGGACGACTGACGCTACACTACGGCTCTGTTTACACCTGGAGTTAAGATGCGTTTGGTCGACTGAAGCTACACTACGGCTCTGTTTACACCTGGAGTTAAGATGCGTTTGGACGACTGAAGCTACACTACGGCTCTGTTTACACCTGGAGTTAAGATGCGTTTGGTCGACTGAAGCTACACTACAGCTCTGTTTACACCTGGAGTTAAGATGCGTTTGGACGACTGACGCTACACTACGGCTCTGTTTACACCTGGAGTTAAGATGCGTTTGGTCGACTGAAGCTACACTACGGCTCTGTTTACACCTGGAGTTAAGATGCGTTTGGTCGACTGACGCTACACTACGGCTCTGTTTACACCTGGAGTTAAAGGGTTAGTTCACCCAAAATTGAAAATTCTGTCAGTAATTACTCACCCTCATGTTGTTCCAACCATGTAAGACCTTCGTTCATCTTCGGAACATAATTTAGTATATTTTTGATGAAATCTGAGAGCTGTCTCACTCCTCCATAGGCTTTCAGAGGGACTGGAACTTGATGGCCCAGAATAGTAAGTAAAAACGTCATTTAAGGAGTCCAAATGACTACAGTGGCGCTGTATTAAGTCTATCATGCGACGAAAATACTTTTTGAGCGGAAAAACAACAAAAATAACGACTTTATCCCACTATTATTGTTCAATTTGAGCCTCTGACGAGAGTTCGCGGGAGTGCCACGACGCATGCGCGAGTTCTCGCGCATGCGTCGTGGCACTCCCGCGAACTCTCGTCAGAGAGTATATAGTGGGATAAAGTCGTTATTTTTGTTGTTTTTCCGCTCAAAAAGTATTTTCGTCGCATGATAGACTTAATACAGCGCCACTGTAGTCATTTGGACTCCTTAAATGACGTTTTTACTTACTATTCTGGGCAATCAAGTTCCAGTCCCTCTGAAAGCCTATGGAGGAGTGAGACAGCTCTCAGATTTCATCAAAAATATACTAAATTATGTTCCGAAGATGAACGAAGGTCTTACATGGTTGGAACAACATGAGGGTGAGTAATTACTGACAGAATTTTCAATTTTGGGTGAACTAACCCTTTAAGATGCGTTTGGTCGACTGACGCTACACTACGGCTCTGTTTACACCTGGAGTTAAGATGCGTTTGGTCGACTGAAGCTACACTACGGCTCTGTTTACACCTGGAGTTAAGATGCGTTTGGACGACTGAAGCTACACTACGGCTCTGTTTACACCTGGAGTTAAGATGCGTTTGGACGACTGACGCTACACTACGGCTCTGTTTACACCTGGAGTTAAGATGCGTTTGGTCGACTGAAGCTACACTACGGCTCTGTTTACACCTGGAGTTAAGATGCGTTTGGTCGACTGAAGCTACACTACGGCTCTGTTTACACCTGGAGTTAAGATGCGTTTGGTCGACTGAAGCTACACTACGGCTCTGTTTACACCTGGAGTTAAGATGTGTTTGGTCGACTGAAGCTACACTACGGCTCTGTTTACACCTGGAGTTAAGATGCGTTTGGACGACTGAAGCTACACTACGGCTCTGTTTACACCTGGAGTTAAGATGCGTTTGGACGACTGAAGCTACACTACGGCTCTGTTTACACCTGGAGTTAAGATGCGTTTGGTCGACTGAAGCTACACTACGGCTCTGTTTACACCTGGAGTTAAGATGCGTTTGGACGACTGAAGCTACACTACGGCTCTGTTTACACCTGGAGTTAAGATGCGTTTGGACGACTGAAGCTACACTACGGCTCTGTTTACACCTGGAGTTAAGATGCGTTTGGACGACTGAAGCTACACTACGGCTCTGTTTACACCTGGAGTTAAGATGCGTTTGGACGACTGAAGCTACACTACGGCTCTGTTTACACCTGGAGTTAAGATGCGTTTGGACGACTGAAGCTACACTACGGCTCTGTTTACACCTGGAGTTAAGATGCGTTTGGTCGACTGAAGCTACACTACGGCTCTGTTTACACCTGGAGTTAAGATGCGTTTGGACGACTGAAGCTACACTACGGCTCTGTTTACACCTGGAGTTAAGATGCGTTTGGTCGACTGAAGCTACACTACGGCTCTGTTTACACCTGGAGTTAAGATGCGTTTGGTCGACTGACGCTACACTGCGGCTCTGTTTACACCTGGAGTTAAGATGCGTTTGGTCGACTGAAGCTACACTACGGCTCTGTTTACACCTGGAGTTAAGATGCGTTTGGTCGACTGAAGCTACACTACGGCTCTGTTTACACCTGGAGTTAAGATGCGTTTGGACGACTGACGCTACACTACGGCTCTGTTTACACCTGGAGTTAAGATGTGTTTGGTCGACTGAAGCTACACTACGGCTCTGTTTACACCTGGAGTTAAGATGCGTTTGGACGACTGAAGCTACACTACGGCTCTGTTTACACCTGGAGTTAAGATGTGTTTGGTCGACTGAAGCTACACTACGGCTCTGTTTACACCTGGAGTTAAGATGCGTTTGGACGACTGAAGCTACACTACGGCTCTGTTTACACCTGGAGTTAAGATGTGTTTGGTCGACTGACGCTACACTACGGCTCTGTTTACACCTGGAGTTAAGATGCGTTTGGACGACTGAAGCTACACTACGGCTCTGTTTACACCTGGAGTTAAGATGCGTTTGGTCGACTGAAGCTACACTACGGCTCTGTTTACACCTGGAGTTAAGATGCGTTTGGTCGACTGAAGCTACACTACGGCTCTGTTTACACCTGGAGTTAAGATGCGTTTGGTCGACTGACGCTACACTACGGCTCTGTTTACACCTGGAGTTAAGATGCGTTTGGTCGACTGACGCTACACTACGGCTCTGTTTACACCTGGAGTTAAGATGCGTTTGGTCGACTGACGCTACACTACGGCTCTGTTTACACCTGGAGTTAAGATGCGTTTGGTCGACTGACGCTACACTACGGCTCTGTTTACACCTGGAGTTAAGATGCGTTTGGTCGACTGAAGCTACACTACGGCTCTGTTTACACCTGGAGTTAAGATGCGTTTGGTCGACTGACGCTACACTACGGCTCTGTTTACACCTGGAGTTAAGATGCGTTTGGTCGACTGACGCTACACTACGGCTCTGTTTACACCTGGAGTTAAGATGCGTTTGGTCGACTGACGCTACACTACGGCTCTGTTTACACCTGGAGTTAAGATGCGTTTGGTCGACTGACGCTACACTACGGCTCTGTTTACACCTGGAGTTAAGATGCGTTTGGTCGACTGAAGCTACACTACGGCTCTGTTTACACCTGGAGTTAAGATGCGTTTGGACGACTGACGCTACACTACGGCTCTGTTTACACCTGGAGTTAAGATGCGTTTGGTCGACTGAAGCTACACTACGGCTCTGTTTACACCTGGAGTTAAGATGCGTTTGGTCGACTGACGCTACACTACGGCTCTGTTTACACCTGGAGTTAAGATGCGTTTGGTCGACTGAAGCTACACTACGGCTCTGTTTACACCTGGAGTTAAGATGCGTTTGGACGACTGACGCTACACTACGGCTCTGTTTACACCTGGAGTTAAGATGCGTTCGGTCGACTGAAGCTACACTACGGCTCTGTTTACACCTGGAGTTAAGATGCGTTCGGTCGACTGAAGCTACACTACGGCTCTGTTTACACCTGGAGTTAAGATGCGTTCGGTCGACTGACGCTACACTACGGCTCTGTTTACACCTGGAGTTAAGATGCGTTTGGTCGACTGACGCTACACTACGGCTCTGTTTACACCTGGAGTTAAGATGCGTTTGGTCGACTGACGCTACACTACGGCTCTGTTTACACCTGGAGTTAAGATGCGTTTGGACGACTGACGCTACACTACGGCTCTGTTTACACCTGGAGTTAAGATGCGTTTGGTCGACTGACGCTACACTACGGCTCTGTTTACACCTGGAGTTAAGATGCGTTTGGTTGATCAGATCACAAGTGGATGAGGGAGACACACACACATTGAACACTTCCATTTTGGGTGAACTGTCCCTTTAATTCCTCCCTAGTTTAAGAAATAGACCCACCACAGGATCTCAAACCCAGACCCTGCTCTTTGATGGACACAGTAGCCAAACGCTTTTATAAATAAGTGAGACTCAAAAAGCATCATAAAGTATAATAACAGTAGTCCATTGGAGTCTTATCATGCAATATCTTTGTGTGAGGAACAGACAGAAATGTAAATCATTATTTGCTGAAACTCTTCCTTCTTCTAAAGTTCTGAATGTTTTTGCTGTGGTTTGTGTCTTTGATTAATGCTCAAACCTGGTGGCTCAATCTTACTCTCACAAAGCTATAAATATTGTAAGTGGCAATCTATTTATAACCTGAGCGGCACGATTAATCATTAAAAGATCATGATCTGGGTTCAAACCCCATGCGATCTTATTCCTCAATGACAGCGATCGGCTGTGACGACACACACTCAGATCTGATCCAGAGAGAGCCGTTCTCATCTACAGATATTAAACAGCTTTACAACCACACCGCTTCATTATTTCTGTCTTACAATCATTCACATCACCACTGAACTATCAACTTTAATCCCAGTACTTCTGGCAGGTCACATGATCAGGGCCACATCCAGAGTACATTCATACTATATAGAAGAATTACTTAAGTACCGACTCAAGGGGGTGTGATTCCGGGCATAGCTGGTGTGTGTGTCATTGAATCATTCATTCAACGGAAAACAATTCAAATCAATAGATTTTTTTAACATGATGTCAGGACCTCTAGGAAATTACATCTTATTTTCTTTAGTTGTCTATTCAGAATCAAAAATGACTATTGAATGTTAATCCTCACTTTATCCAGAACGGCTCGATGTGTAACGAGGCCTGGACAGCACCCTGTTTTTCCTCCACACACACACACACACACACACACACACACCTGTTTAAAGCCTTTCGCCGTATTACGCCAACGATCAGCTGTCCGACTGAGGCAGAAATATGAACTTTTGCTTCAGTCGCTCCACTCACTTCACCCTCTAAATAGAGAGGTCGGTCCCTACGAGAGCCAAACCTGCTTCCAACTGCAGAAGAAAGAGTGGGCTTCAATTAGAGCGTCTCTGGGGTCCCACCGTCCCATTACCCGCCATAAATCCTCATGCTTTACGATTAGGTGCATAAAATGAGTCATCCATCTGGACAGTAAATAAAAGCCTGTCAGTGGCCTGACGCCAAGCCTGAACACATCCAAACACACACATCTGAACACACACATCTGAACACACACACATCCGAACACACACACATCCGAACACACACACATCCGAACACACACACACATCCGAACACACACACACATCCGAACACACACACATCCGAACACACACACATCCGAAAACACACACATCTGAACACACACATCCGAACAAACACATCTGAACACACACACATCTGAACACACACATCTGAACACACATCTGAACACACATCTGAACACACATCTGAACACACACATCTGAACACACATCTGAACACACATCTGAACACACATCTGAACACACACATCTGAAGTGATCCGAGGAAGTCCCTAGAACAGAAGAGGTGTGTGTGATGCCTTCAGAACACTGGGAGCTTCTATAACACACACTTCAGATGAAGGGCCTGAGTATCAGGAGAGGAGGACACCGGCCGTCTGGATGAGCGGCTCCTTCAGTGGTGCGGCTGCCTAAAGTACGACAGGGACGAACCCTTCCTGTTCTCCTTTAAAGGACGGGCCGCTCACTGTGAGTGAGTGTGTGAGTGTGTGAGTGAGTGTGTGTGTGTGTGAGTGTGTGAGTGTGAGTGTGTGTGTGAGTGTGAGTGTGAGTGTGAGTGTGAGTGTGTGTGTGAGTGTGTGTGTGTGTGAGTGTGTGTTAGTGTGGACACGACAGGACCACATGCTTATATCTGCTCTCTCACTCCAGTTTATTAACAGAAGTGTAGACGGAGAAATATTCGGGATTCAGGGAATTGGATTAGAGCACATCACCAGATTCAGACCTACACATGAGCACAACACATCTC
>CM042253.1:53992354-53999854 GCA_023566225.1 Romanogobio albipinnatus | reverse complement strand
ACAACATGTTTCAGTCCGGATAATATCAGAGGACAACATGTTTCAGTCCGGATAATATCAGGTCCCTCCCCAAACAATTAATAACATTTTGAAAGGCCACAAAACTCAGTCCTCAGTTTGAGCGGTGGAGTTTACAGCTCATGCAGTCAAAGCCAGCGCTGATGATGAAGCTGAAGAGATGCTAAGCAGCTATATTAGCCCACTACGACTCGATCGGTGGACGAGGGAGACACACACACACACACACACACACACACGTTTACACCTGGTGTTTACTCAGTCTCTCTTTAACCTCTTCTGTCCTGATTCTCCGAGGGCAGGGTCTATGGGCGGTGAATGTGTGGGGTTTTCAGATCTAATGAACTACATAAGCTCGTGCACTTTACACATGAACGCGCCCGGAGACGACGGGACACACACGGAGAGCATCAGCTTTAGTTTCTGCTCTGATGAGTGTGTGTTAGAAATCATGAACGGTGAGAGAACATTGAGCTGCTACCAAACTTGGGTCTTCAGTCGACAAAGTTTATCAGCTCAAACAGAGAAACTCAGTTAATATACTGCGGTAAAAATGTGTTTAAAAAGGAGATTTATATTTTTAACATATGATAGAGTTACGCAACACCACACAAGCAAGAGTGCTGTTTTCCTGAACACCATCACGACTGAACATGACATTTCATATGACAAATCCATAAACCATTAATTAACATCAAGTCACTTACATTTTAGATGCAATATTGAATGTTTTTGTTCTATTTCAGCAGCGAAAATAGTTCCAAACAAAGATCACAGCAGAACCATACCGCCTCTCACAGCATCAGTGTGTGTTACTGAGTGATTCAGTGTTTGAACGAATCGCTTGAATCAAAGATTCACTAACCTATTCATAAACGACTGCATAGATATACATAATAAAGGCTAGATGTCTCGTCCGCGCTGCTGGCCAATGGAGGTCGACGTCAGCACCCGGCGGACCATCGCTCACTCGTAACGTTGTGTTTTAATGGTGCATGTACTTTTTAAATAGCCATAACGTGCTCAATTTTGTTATAAACTTCAGAGATGTAGTTATGGCACTGCATACTTATGAATAATTATTCATAATTTGTTGAGTCATCCAGAATTAAAGCCACGTTAATAACGTTTGTAAGAAACCAAACCATTTGTAAATCCGTCCAGATTTCAGCGAGATAAGAGTATTTGTGTTCAGATCACTCGCCTCACATCAGGAGCCACAGAGCCCTGCCTGAGACAAGATGGCCGCCGCTGATGACGTTAGCCGTAAGACACTAGCCTTTATGATGGAGATCTGTGTAAACGACTGCCTCATTCCTGAACCAATCAGCCGTTTGAGAGGGTCGACTCAATGACTCGCTCATTCAGACCTGCGCCCCCTACTGGCAGATTAGTTTCATGTTTAAACATTCTTTCCAACTTTTCTTATTTGTATATTTAAAAAAATATTTACAACAATATCATAACATTATTTAATACAGTATCTCAGTGTAAATTATTTAATTTGATTGGTAACAGCCCTATAGTGTCTTAATCTAGTTTAATTTATTGATCAAATGTAAGAATATAAATTTAGAGCTAAACCATAGCCTATATTTAATACTTTATAAAAGGTAAAAAATATCACAAATATGCAGATTAAAATATGTCACAGCTGATTGAACACTGGTGAGAATATTGCTTTAGAATAAATTACACACACACAAAAAGTAATAAAATACACATTTCCGGACAAGCTCATTTTTTACTCGGACAAGTGAATGCCAGATTTAGCCGGCTTAACGCCGAGCCCTGCATGAGTGTTTACACTACGAGAGCGATCGGGTCGATGTGTTTTCCACAGCCTCTGGAAGAGCTCGAGTGGACCAGCTCAAAGTGTTTTAGAGCCGTTTACACCTGTGTTCAGCCTCGTCCACCTGCGATCCGATCGACCGAAGCGCATCTTATCTCCAGGTGTAAACGGGTAACTAGTTTAACTAACACAGCAGCTCTAACTCATGCCGTTAACTAATGCTATCAAATCAAACCTGAAGTGTACCAATACATCTAAAGTTGAAGTACAACAATGACCGAAACTGAAATGAATAAATAAACACAAAAAGAAAATACTAATAAAATAGCAAAATCACATACAATTATTAAAAATAAAATGGAAAATATAAAAATAAATGCTCATTTAAAAATAATAATAATATATCAGAATATATTTGAGGTTAGATGTAGTTGTGGGTTACTTGATTTTGGACCAATGAGAATGCAGTGTAGGCGGAGCATACACAAATAGGCATTTTATTATAAATATAAGAGTTTTATGGATCTTAAGAAATTGAAGTAGACAGATGCCAAAATGGTGGACAAAATAAAAAACAAACTTAAATGAGGTATCTAACATTAAAGTTAATTATTAAAGTAAATGAATGACTAAAACTGAACATTAATAAAAACTAAAACGAATAAAAATGACAAATGCACACAAAATTACTAAAACAAACAAATTTAAATGGAAAATATAAAAATAAAAGCAAAAGTACTAATAAATCAGATCATATTTTAATGTACTAATTTGAAGTATTTGATTTTGGGCCAATGAGAATTCAGTGTGGGCGGAGCTACTCAGCACCAACAGATAAAGTGTTTAATGTGACGCTTTTGGCCACTGCAACTACTATTGATAAACACACACACACACACACGGCGATGCATTGATAGCCGTTTAATTAAAAAACGATATAAGAGTTTCTACAAGTGATCAATGAGTTCAAGAAAATCACTGTGCTGTGAGATCTTCAGTTGAATGCTCAAAGATCCTTCAAAACAAACCCACCGCGCACGCGCGTGTGTGTGTGTGTGTGTGTGTGTGTGTGCGTTCAGTGGGACAAACGGCGTAATGTGCATCTGATGTGTGTGTCACAGCGGCTGAGGTTAACAGTGACCGAGCCAAACTCAAGGGCGGTCGTCCCGTCTGGAGTCGCCCTTTACACGCGCTGCCATCTCCCTCCATCAAGGTGAGCGCGCTCATAACTCAAAGAGCAGCGTAGAGGGCAATCCCAGCGGCCGTGTCACAACACACAGACACAAAACACAGAGAACCCGTAGCTGAGAAGGGACACACAACATTACATAACATCAGATTTGTCCGCTCGCTGTGATTGCTTTCAGCGTGTCCTTCTCGCAGGTGCAGCTGAGCAAGCAGAAGTCTAATTTGAGCTTGTGTCGTTCATGTGAAAGGGACCACTGGGGAAGAACCGCTCACACACACACTCACACACTCCAGCAGAGAACACACTCATCTCACAACAGCAACAACTACTTATTTCAAGCATTAACTCCATTCACAGCAGTAAATTACCCATCAGCCCCTGCTGCTGTACCCTGACAACGACACTCACTGGTGCTGTCTGTGACCTCCAACACACGACTACACTCACAACACAACAATCACCAATAACAGCACTGCATCATGCTGAGCACTATAGTCCTCCTTCGACAACATGTTTGATTATTTTTTATAAATAAATAACATTTATTTAAATGATGCTATCACGTATGAATGAATGTATAGATATATGGATGTATGGATATATGGATGTATGGATATATGGATGTATGAATGTATAGATATATGGATGTATGGATATATGGATGTATGGATATATGGATGTATGGATATATGGATGTATGAATGTATAGATATATGGATGTATGGATATATGGATGTATGGATATATGGATGTATGAATGTATAGATATATGGATGTATATATATATGGATGTATAGATATATGGATGTATGAATGTATAGATATATGGATGTATGGATATATGGATGTATGAATGTATAGATTTATGAATGTATGGATATACAGTATGTATGTATGAATGTATAGATATATGGATGTATGGATATATGGATGTATGAATGTATAGATATATATATGGATGTATAGATATATGGATGTATAGATATATGGATGTATGAATGTATAGATATATGGATGTATAGATATATGGATGTATGAATGTATAGATATATGGATGTATGGATATATGGATGTATGAATGTATAGATATATGGATGTATAGATATATGGATGTATGAATGTATAGATATATGGATGTATGGATATATGGATGTATGAATGTATAGATATATGGATGTATAGATATATGGATGTATGAATGTATAGATATATGGATGTATAGATATATGGATGTATGAATGTATAGATATATGGATGTATGGATATATGGATGTATGAATGTATAGATATATGGATGTATAGATATATGGCTGGATGAATGTATGGATGTATGAATGGATGGAACGATATATAGATGGATGCAAACAATTTTCCAGCCCAGAGCTGTGGAATAGGGTCAGACTGGGATCCAGTACCGGTGGAAAGCATGTTAGCAGGGGTTGCAAAAGGCTACTTTCATCTCAACCCTGCGGAGGACGGACATCACTCTATGCAGCAGTTATTATACACTGGGTTTGTTGAATATAATAATCAGCGGACAATATTTCAAAGGGATGTGAGGCTTGTGCTGCTGGCACTGGAACAGCTGGGAAGCGGCTCCCCAGAAGAGCATTCTGGGATTAATGCACAGGTCAGAAGTCTATCACAGCTAAAGATGCTTCACACGGTGCTTTGATCATTTCATCTCCGAGCTGCTAGAACCCGTACCGAGAGTCCCTGTACTCACACACGGCGAGCGTTCGCTGCAGAAACGTCTTTAAATGACATTGATCTATAGCGCCACACATAAATGCTGCCGCAAAACCAAAATAATAGCTCATATTCTATGGACAATAACCTGTCATTACATAAACAGCCTAACGCCAGAGCCATCCGCACAGACACGCTTCCCTTCGGAAGAAAGATATCAAACATTCACAACACACCATTAAGAGCTCACGCGTTAGCCGCGGCTTCAGCTTCACCAACATCCACTCATGCTTTTGGAAGGCAAATTGTATTTTCACCAAATTGATTTTCTCCTCATTGATTTTCTTATTTTACAAAGTGTGATACAGTCATCTGTTGCACCAACATCGGTCATCTCTGCACAATAACCAAACCTGTGCGGCGTGGCATCAGAGGCACTGAGACCGGACGGGAAACGGCCGGACAATAAACAATTACAACTACCATTGGATTCTAAAGCCGGTGCACAAGAGTCAAGCTCATCGCCGCTGATGCGCTGTGACTGAATCCCTGCATCACTGCGACTGTAATTCCACTTGTGGAAGAGCAATGGCAAAGAGTAATCGCTATAGACACATCATTTAGTGGATAATATTGTGCAGTATTCATGAAAGATGAGCAGAACAAAGTCGTTCATAACCATTCTTACAAAAACTGTTGCATGCAATTCAATGTGACAAAAATAAAAACTGCCATTTATTCATTCTCATGTCATTACAAACCTGTGTAACGTTCTTTCATCTGTGGGACACAAAGATGATATTTCATTTGACCATGCAATTCAAGTTAATGGGGTCCCGAACAACACTGGACACGAGCGCGAGCGAATCAGGGCAGTTCTGGTCAGTGTGTGTGAGAGTGTGTGTGAGAGTGTGTGTGAGACGGGGTGTGAGACGGGGTGTGAGTCGGGGTGTGAGAGTGTGTGTGAGACGGTGTGTGAGACGGTGTGTGAGACGGTGTGTGAGACGGGCTGTGAGTCGGGGTGTTAGTCGGGGTGTGAGTCGGGGTGTGAGTCAGTGTGCGGGTCAGTGTGAGAGTGTGTGTGAGACGGTGTGTGAGACGGTGTGTGAGACGGTGTGTGAGACGGTGTGTGAGACGGTGTGTGAGACGGTGTGTGAGACGGTGTGTGAGACGGTGTGTGAGACGGTGTGTGAGACGGAGTGTGAGAGTGTGTGTGAGACGGGGTGTGAGTCGGGGTGTGAGAGGGTGTGTGAGAGGGTGTGTGAGAGTGTGTGCGAGTCAGGGTGTGTGAGAGTGTGTGTGAGAGTCAGTGTGTGAATCGGTGTGTGTGAGTCGGGGTGTGAGTCAGTGTGTGAGAGTGTGTGTGAGAGTCGGTGTGTGAGCCGGTGTGAGAGTGTGTGTGAGAGTGTGTGTGAGAGTGTGTGTGAGAGTGTGTGTGAGAGTCGGTGTGTGAGTCGGTGTGTGAGTCAGTGTTTGAGTGTGTGTGAGTCGGTGTGTGAGTCGGTGTGTGAGTCGGTGTGCCATTTGAGTGTGTGTGAGACAGTGTGTGAGTCGGTGTGTGAGTCGGTGTGTGAGTCGGTGTGTGAGTCGGTGTGTGAGTCGGTGTGTGAGTCGGTGTGTGAGTCGGTGTGTGAGACGGTGTGTGTGAGTCGGTGTGTGTGAGACGGTGTGTGTGAGACGGTGTGTGTGAGACGGTGTGTGTGAGACGGTGTGTGAGAGACGATGTGTGTGAGACGGTGTGTGAGAGACGGTGTGTGAGAGACGGTGTGTGTCCCCCATATAGTGCACTGTCTGATCGTTCCGCAGCTTCAGCATGTTTATAATGTAAGGGGCGGGGCTTCAGATTCTAGAGAGCTTTTGATTGGACAGAAAACCTGATGAGAAGCTGAAGTGCAGAGCACACTAGCTCATAGATAACAGTAATGCTAACATATTCATACTAGAAGCCACAAAACAAAGTGTGAGTCACATGAAGCAAACGGGCTGCGGCTACCAATGGGAGTGCACACGGGAGGTCATGTGATCAGTCACCAAGGGTTAACTTCACAAGCCAGTACAACAACATTACTCCGTCCGGCTACTGCAATCAAGCAGGAAGAGCTACAGGTACAGAGCCTTTATCCGGAGCGCTTCCCCGGACGGATGAGAGCAGAGCCGAGGGAACGCGACCAGCTCGGCCTCTCCAGCGTTTAGCTAAACCTGCCTCTCGATGGGCGCGGAGACAGAGACAGAATCAGGGGGAGAGAGAGAGCGAGAGAGCGAGGAAGAAGAGAAAGAGAGGGGGTCCCTAGAGGGCTGAACAATCAGACAATTTCAAGATCACGAAGCATTAAACCAATCCCGGCAGGGTACACTAATTAAACAGCCGGGCCCAGCACCGCCAACCAATCCCCACAGAGCAATTAAATCCATCCCCTCTAAAACACTGTGGAACCTGTCTGGGGAAAACCACGGAGAGACAACATCAAATTCATCTGGAGAGGGGGAGAGGAGGAGAGGGGGAGAGAGGGAGAGAGGGGGGGAGGAGGAGAGGAGGAGAGGAGGAGAGGGGGAGAGGGGGAGAGGAGGAGAGGGGGAGAGGGGGAGAGGAGGAGAGGGGGAGAGGGGGAGAGGAGGAGAGGGGGAGAGGAGGAGAGGAGGAGAGGAGGAGAGGGGGAGAGGGGGAGAGGGGGAGAGGGGGAGAGGAGGAGAGAGGAGAGAGGGGGAGAGGAGGAGAGGGGGAGAGGGGGAGAGGGGGAGAGGGGGAGAGGAGGAGAGGAGAGGGGGAGAGGAGGAGAGGGGGAGAGGGGGAGAGGGAGAGAGGAGGAGAGGG
>CM042253.1:53967354-53987354 GCA_023566225.1 Romanogobio albipinnatus | reverse complement strand
ACACACACACACAGGGCCTCCTTTATCCCTGAAGGGCAGAATGGACAATAGAGAGCTGAATTACGGTGACTGAAGAACTGGCTGATATAAAAGCGACACCGAGAGAGAGAGCAGAAGAAGAAGAATGGAGGGGATTCAATAAGGCCTCTGTAAAATGAACAAGAAAGGCTGGTGCTCAATACATCTGCCATCAGACAGTCAAAACAAATAAAGAGGGCCGGCGTACAGGTACACAGCTCAATATGGCCACACTCGCTCGGGCTTCGGCTGCCAGCAGGGAGAACACACAGCTATCCTCCACCAGATGAGCCATTATCTCTCTCTCTCGAGTTCGAGCTGGTTTATGGGGTCGCTATCGGGTTTAGCCGGACGCCGAGAGCCGGGCCTTTACCTCGCTGGTGCGGTGCACTAATGTCTCCCCGAAGTTTTGTTAAAACCTCATTATTTACTGAAGTGCCGAGACCATCGCCGTCCCCGAGAGCGAGCGCGCCGGGTATTAATATGAAAATGCAGAGATTCATTGCCATGACGAACTATCAGACTCCAGCACGGATCGATGCGGGAAAAATTGAGGATCGGTGCTTTTGGGACGTCGTTAAGGATTTAGAGGAGGAACCGGCTTAAACAGGAAGTGTCTGTCACAGTGTGTGTGTGTGTGTGTGTGTGTGGGGCGCACCTCAAACACATGCGGGAGGTCAGAGGTGATCCGTCAATGCAAATCTCCTCATGTGTGGCTCTTATGACTAATTCATGCGGCATCAGTGATGCCCAATTCACTAATAAATCATTCTGCTGATTCGTTTAATGATTCAGCTGGTCTGCAAAACAAGCTGAAGTTTAATGCTTAGGGTTAGGGGTGTCGAAAATATTAACAACAACAACATTATTAATCATATTAGGAACAATATTTAGACATTCTGATTAATAAAGAACAGAAAAATAGCATAACCTACAACCTATATAACATTAAATAAACAGGAATAATCAGCAATTCATATAAATTAAATGTAAATGGAATTTGAGTCATTTTTTGATTTCTAAATTGAATCGGCTGATTCTTTTTATGATTTCATTGAACCGAACATGCTGAAGTTTAATACTTCTAATTACTAATATACTAAGAGTTTTGAAAATATTCTTAAACAACAACATTATATTTTACATTTTTGGAACAATAGACAACAGAGGATGGCATAACCTACAACCTAAATAAAAAATAACCTCAAATAAACAGGAATAATCAGCAATTTCACTATGAAAAATAATGTCAAATGTCACAGTCATTCTTCTGATTCCAGCTCTCTGAATTTTGAACAGGTTCATTAAACCGAACACAAGTTTCGAACAATGTTTGGAACAATAAAAAACTGAATATGACATGAACTATTAAATTAATAAAGTCAACCTCAAATAAACAGGAAAAATCTGCAATTTTATATATATATATATTTTACTACATTAGTAATTTCTCGCTGGAAATGACATCAGAAGTAGAAAATGTTGGTCAAAAATGTACATTTACACACAAACTGACCAGCAAACGCAACTTTCGGACGCCATCTTTTTTTTCCAGCTCAACTGCCACAGTATGGAAAGCACAGGATTGTGGGATATCAAAAGCAGCGAAGGATACAAATATGCTGCCTTCAAAAATCGATCAGATGATGGGATCTCAGGAGACTAACATTAGATTCGGACGTGCCTTCCTGCCTTGAAATGTGTCCTCCGAAGGCGGCATTTTCGGTTTCGGACGCAGCCAAAGTGTTCAAATGAATCAATTCGATAATGTTAGTTCTTTGAACATTTTCAATTGATTCTTTTGTAAATGATTCAGCTGTACCAATTTGCAAAACAAACAAAAAATGCCTAGGGTTACGAAAATAAGTTTGCAACAATATTATTGAGAATATTATGACCAATATAATGTTAATAACCTTAAAATGACAGGAATAGAACGAATGTAAAGTCACACTGGAAACTGAGATTCTTTTAAGGAATGAATCGGTTCTTTGAACAGGTTCACTGAATCAAAGGCTAATCCCTCATTCACTTTTCACTACTTTAATCCACTAGTATTTTTCACTTGAAGGAGTGAATGAAAACGAGTGTGTGAATATAATAAGTCGTGATGAATGAGTGCACTTGATAACGTCCACTATGGTTTCGGGCACCACTACAAATGGCTGTCCCCTCAAATAACGCCATGTTTAAGGGTATAGGGGGCGATTTCAGGTTCAGCCAAAGTGTTCAAATGAGCAAATAATGAATCAGACTGACCACTGTAAAGCTTTCAGGCTGTTGTGAGGTTATTATGGTATAGCGAGAGGTTGCTAGGTGTTGAGTCTTACTGGTCCAAAGAGTAAACAAACTGTCCAATGCTAACAGCGTCAGTTTAACACACACACTAGCGAGGCCTTGGCTTTGTGTAGTTAAAGATATAAGCCACCAACTATCAAAGCACACCATGAAGGGTTAATCCAGGAAGAGTGGAGGTGAATGAGTGTGGACAGGTATGAAAATCCAGCCTTCGGAGGGTCACGGCGATTAGGGGCTGTTTTATGACAGACTCGTGAACAGCACCCGACGTCGAGCACGAACCGGTTTATCATTCCTCTCCGCGCGCTCAAGTATCCGCTTTGAAGTCTCGAGCGCTAATTCTACAGAGGAAGGTTAAACTGCTTAAATCTCGAGTCAGTTTCACTTCTCCTCTAATGTTGTCGGCGGAGCGGGAGGGGAACGTGACTCTGGGATCTTCACAACTCAATTTGCAGACACCGTAAAAGCCTTTTCTCTCCTCTTTGTTTCCTCCGCTGAAGGTTCAGAGAGAGAGAGAGAGATGGAGTCTGATGGATGAGAGATTGTTCTCTGTGAAGGGTGCACACTTATGGAAATGTTTGCTTCTCAGCCCAGGCGGAAGCTCTCTGTGGTTAATATGAGTTTATAATTGCCTAATTCGACACAGATTAGCTTTTGGAAACAATCTAATGACGGTCAGCACAAACACACACACACACACACACGTACGAGTCGATTTCATTACTTCACGATTCACGTGCCTAATGGCCTCACACACGTTCCTCAATTAATGTGCGTCGGGACTCCTAACTCTTTAAACATTATGATTTTTCCTGCATTGTTATGAAGCACAACCTAACCTAATCAATGAATCACATTGAGCTGATGTACGTCGCAGATCTTCTAACAACGCCGAAGATCCTGACAGAAGAAAGCAGTTCATGCGTACAGTATCTATTAAAGCGTCATATTTTACTGTCACGCACGAGTGCGGCTTTACCCGTCTGTAGTGTGTTGTGCTGCCAGCTAGTAAACGCTGCTGAGGTTTCCTCTCGACAACAACGTTTTATCCCTGCAAATCCGTGCGCCTTGCAGAATATCTCTAAACCGTTTCCAGATCCAGAGCGTTTGACAGCAACAATAACAGCAATAAACACAGATCCCCTCCGAATGAGGACAGAGTTGAAATGAGTCTTTTTCACGGCCAATTGGAGTTGGTTGAGGAAAAGCTCTGAGCAAACTACAACTGAAAGAAGCCACACACACACATAGAAGAGTGATGGCACTGTCTGACAATACTACAGGCCTGTTGTGTGGAGTAAAGATGACACGCAAACACCCGAGTCATGCAAAACACAGCCCTGGACCCGAATACAATGAGCAACACAACCTCGAGGTTACACTACGGCCCTGTTTACACCTGGAGTTAAGATGCGTTTGGTCGACTGACGCTACACTACGGCTCTGTTTACACCTGGAGTTAAGATGCGTTTGGTCGACTGACGCTACACTACGGCTCTGTTTACACCTGGAGTTAAGATGCGTTTGGTCGACTGACGCTACACTACGGCTCTGTTTACACCTGGAGTTAAGATGCGTTTGGTCGACTGACGCTACACTACGGCCCTGTTTACACCTGGAGTTAAGATGCGTTTGGTCGACTGACGCTACACTACGGCCCTGTTTACACCTGGAGTTAAGATGCGTTTGGTCGACTGACGCTACACTACGGCCCTGTTTACACCTGGAGTTAAGATGCGTTTGGTCGACTGACGCTACACTACGGCTCTGTTTACACCTGGAGTTAAGATGCGTTTGGTCGACTGACGCTACACTACGGCCCTGTTTACACCTGGAGTTAAGATGCGTTTGGTCGACTGACGCTACACTACGGCCCTGTTTACACCTGGAGTTAAGATGCGTTTGGTCGACTGACGCTACACTACGGCCCTGTTTACACCTGGAGTTAAGATGCGTTTGGTCGACTGACGCTACACTACGGCTCTGTTTACACCTGGAGTTAAGATGCGTTTGGTCGACTGACGCTACACTACGGCCCTGTTTACACCTGGAGTTAAGATGCGTTTGGACGACTGACGCTACACTACGGCTCTGTTTACACCTGGAGTTAAGATGCGTTTGGTCGACTGACGCTACACTACGGCTCTGTTTACACCTGGAGTTAAGATGCGTTTGGTCGACTGACGCTACACTACGGCTCTGTTTACACCTGGAGTTAAGATGCGTTTGGTCGACTGACGCTACACTACGGCTCTGTTTACACCTGGAGTTAAGATGCGTTTGGTCGACTGACGCTACACTACGGCTCTGTTTACACCTGGAGTTAAGATGCGTTTGGACGACTGACGCTACACTACGGCTCTGTTTACACCTGGAGTTAAGATGCGTTTGGTCGACTGACGCTACACTACGGCTCTGTTTACACCTGGAGTTAAGATGCGTTTGGTCGACTGACGCTACACTACGGCCCTGTTTACACCTGGAGTTAAGATGCGTTTGGTCGACTGACGCTACACTACGGCTCTGTTTACACCTGGAGTTAAGATGCGTTTGGACGACTGACGCTACACTACGGCTCTGTTTACACCTGGAGTTAAGATGCGTTTGGTCGACTGACGCTACACTACGGCTCTGTTTACACCTGGAGTTAAGATGCGTTTGGTCGACTGACGCTACACTACGGCCCTGTTTACACCTGGAGTTAAGATGCGTTTGGTCGACTGACGCTACACTACGGCCCTGTTTACACCTGGAGTTAAGATGCGTTTGGTCGACTGACGCTACACTACGGCTCTGTTTACACCTGGAGTTAAGATGCGTTTGGTCGACTGACGCTACACTACGGCTCTGTTTACACCTGGAGTTAAGATGCGTTTGGTCGACTGACGCTACACTACGGCCCTGTTTACACCTGGAGTTAAGATGCGTTTGGTCGACTGACGCTACACTACGGCCCTGTTTACACCTGGAGTTAAGATGCGTTTGGTCGACTGACGCTACACTACGGCCCTGTTTACACCTGGAGTTAAGATGCGTTTGGTCGACTGACGCTACACTACGGCCCTGTTTACACCTGGAGTTAAGATGCGTTTGGTCGACTGACGCTACACTACGGCCCTGTTTACACCTGGAGTTAAGATGCGTTTGGTCGACTGACGCTACACTACGGCTCTGTTTACACCTGGAGTTAAGATGCGTTTGGTCGACTGACGCTACACTACGGCCCTGTTTACACCTGGAGTTAAGATGCGTTTGGTCGACTGACGCTACACTACGGCCCTGTTTACACCTGGAGTTAAGATGCGTTTGGACGACTGACGCTACACTACGGCTCTGTTTACACCTGGAGTTAAGATGCGTTTGGTCGACTGAAGCTACACTACGGCCCTGTTTACACCTGGAGTTAAGATGCGTTTGGTCGACTGAAGCTACACTACGGCCCTGTTTACACCTGGAGTTAAGATGCGTTTGGTCGACTGACGCTACACTACGGCCCTGTTTACACCTGGAGTTAAGATGCGTTTGGTCGACTGACGCTACACTACGGCTCTGTTTACACCTGGAGTTAAGATGCGTTTGGTCGACTGACGCTACACTACGGCCCTGTTTACACCTGGAGTTAAGATGCGTTTGGTCGACTGACGCTACACTACGGCCCTGTTTACACCTGGAGTTAAGATGCGTTTGGACGACTGACGCTACACTACGGCTCTGTTTACACCTGGAGTTAAGATGCGTTTGGTCGACTGAAGCTACACTACGGCTCTGTTTACACCTGGAGTTAAGATGCGTTTGGTCGACTGAAGCTACACTACGGCTCTGTTTACACCTGGAGTTAAGATGCGTTTGGTCGACTGACGCTACACTACGGCCCTGTTTACACCTGGAGTTAAGATGCGTTTGGTCGACTGACGCTACACTACGGCCCTGTTTACACCTGGAGTTAAGATGCGTTTGGACGACTGACGCTACACTACGGCTCTGTTTACACCTGGAGTTAAGATGCGTTTGGTCGACTGAAGCTACACTACGGCTCTGTTTACACCTGGAGTTAAGATGCGTTTGGTCGACTGAAGCTACACTACGGCCCTGTTTACACCTGGAGTTAGGATGCGTTTGGTCGACTGAAGCTACACTACGGCTCTGTTTACACCTGGAGTTAAGATGCGTTTGGTCGACTGAAGCTACACTACGGCCCTGTTTACACCTGGAGTTAAGATGCGTTTGGTCGACTGACGCTACACTACGGCTCTGTTTACACCTGGAGTTAAGATGCGTTTGGTCGACTGAAGATACACTACGGCCCTGTTTACACCTGGAGTTAAGATGCGTTTGGTCGACTGGCGCTACACTACGGCTCTGTTTACACCTGGAGTTAGGATGCGTTTGGTCGACTGACGCTACACTACGGCTCTGTTTACACCTGGAGTTAAGATGCGTTTGGTCGACTGACGCTACACTACGGCCCTGTTTACACCTGGAGTTAAGATGCGTTTGGTCGACTGACGCTACACTACGGCTCTGTTTACACCTGGAGTTAAGATGCGTTTGGTCGACTGAAGCTACACTACGGCTCTGTTTACACCTGGAGTTAAGATGCGTTTGGTCGACTGAAGCTACACTACGGCTCTGTTTACACCTGGAGTTAAGATGCGTTTGGTCGACTGACGCTACACTACGGCTCTGTTTACACCTGGAGTTAAGATGCGTTTGGTCGACTGAAGCTACACTACGGCTCTGTTTACACCTGGAGTTAAGATGCGTTTGGTCGACTGAAGCTACACTACGGCCCTGTTTACACCTGGAGTTAAGATGCGTTTGGTCGACTGAAGCTACACTACGGCTCTGTTTACACCTGGAGTTAAGATGCGTTTGGTCGACTGACGCTACACTACGGCTCTGTTTACACCTGGAGTTAAGATGCGTTTGGTCGACTGAAGCTACACTACGGCTCTGTTTACACCTGGAGTTAAGATGCGTTTGGTCGACTGAAGCTACACTACGGCTCTGTTTACACCTGGAGTTAAGATGCGTTTGGTCGACTGAAGCTACACTACGGCCCTGTTTACACCTGGAGTTAAGATGCGTTTGGTCGACTGACGCTACACTACGGCTCTGTTTACACCTGGAGTTAAGATGCGTTTGGTCGACTGAAGCTACACTACGGCTCTGTTTACACCTGGAGTTAAGATGCGTTTGGTCGACTGAAGCTACACTACGGCTCTGTTTACACCTGGAGTTAAGATGCGTTTGGTCGACTGACGCTACACTACGGCTCTGTTTACACCTGGAGTTAAGATGCGTTTGGTCGACTGACGCTACACTACGGCTCTGTTTACACCTGGAGTTAAGATGCGTTTGGTCGACTGACGCTACACTACGGCTCTGTTTACACCTGGAGTTAAGATGCGTTTGGTCGACTGAAGCTACACTACGGCTCTGTTTACACCTGGAGTTAAGATGCGTTTGGTCGACTGACGCTACACTACGGCCCTGTTTACACCTGGAGTTAAGATGCGTTTGGTCGACTGACGCTACACTACGGCCCTGTTTACACCTGGAGTTAAGATGCGTTTGGTCGACTGAAGCTACACTACGGCCCTGTTTACACCTGGAGTTAAGATGCGTTTGGTCGACTGAAGCTACACTACGGCCCTGTTTACACCTGGAGTTAAGATGCGTTTGGTCGACTGACGCTACACTACGGCTCTGTTTACACCTGGAGTTAAGATGCGTTTGGTCGACTGAAGCTACACTACGGCCCTGTTTACACCTGGAGTTAAGATGCGTTTGGTCGACTGAAGCTACACTACGGCCCTGTTTACACCTGGAGTTAAGATGCGTTTGGTCGACTGACGCTACACTACGGCTCTGTTTACACCTGGAGTTAAGATGCGTTTGGTCGACTGAAGCTACACTACGGCTCTGTTTACACCTGGAGTTAAGATGCGTTTGGTCGACTGAAGCTACACTACGGCCCTGTTTACACCTGGAGTTAAGATGCGTTTGGTCGACTGACGCTACACTACGGCTCTGTTTACACCTGGAGTTAAGATGCGTTTGGTCGACTGACGCTACACTACGGCCCTGTTTACACCTGGAGTTAAGATGCGTTTGGTCGACTGAAGCTACACTACGGCTCTGTTTACACCTGGAGTTAAGATGCGTTTGGTCGACTGACGCTACACTACGGCCCTGTTTACACCTGGAGTTAAGATGCGTTTGGTCGACTGACGCTACACTACGGCTCTGTTTACACCTGGAGTTAAGATGCGTTTGGTCGACTGACGCTACACTACGGCTCTGTTTACACCTGGAGTTAAGATGCGTTTGGTCGACTGAAGCTACACTACGGCTCTGTTTACACCTGGAGTTAAGATGCGTTTGGTCGACTGAAGCTACACTACGGCTCTGTTTACACCTGGAGTTAAGATGCGTTTGGTCGACTGACGCTACACTACGGCCCTGTTTACACCTGGAGTTAAGATGCGTTTGGTCGACTGAAGCTACACTACGGCCCTGTTTACACCTGGAGTTAAGATGCGTTTGGTCGACTGACGCTACACTACGGCCCTGTTTACACCTGGAGTTAAGATGCGTTTGGTCGACTGACGCTACACTACGGCCCTGTTTACACCTGGAGTTAAGATGCGTTTGGTCGACTGACGCTACACTACGGCTCTGTTTACACCTGGAGTTAAGATGCGTTTGGTCGACTGACGCTACACTACGGCTCTGTTTACACCTGGAGTTAAGATGCGTTTGGTCGACTGACGCTACACTACGGCCCTGTTTACACCTGGAGTTAAGATGCGTTTGGTCGACTGACGCTACACTACGGCCCTGTTTACACCTGGAGTTAAGATGCGTTTGGTCGACTGACGCTACACTACGGCCCTGTTTACACCTGGAGTTAAGATGCGTTTGGTCGACTGACGCTACACTACGGCCCTGTTTACACCTGGAGTTAAGATGCGTTTGGTCGACTGACGCTACACTACGGCTCTGTTTACACCTGGAGTTAAGATGCGTTTGGTCGACTGACGCTACACTACGGCTCTGTTTACACCTGGAGTTAAGATGCGTTTGGTCGACTGACGCTACACTACGGCTCTGTTTACACCTGGAGTTAAGATGCGTTTGGTCGACTGACGCTACACTACGGCTCTGTTTACACCTGGAGTTAAGATGCGTTTGGTCGACTGAAGCTACACTACGGCCCTGTTTACACCTGGAGTTAAGATGCGTTTGGTCGACTGACGCTACACTACGGCCCTGTTTACACCTGGAGTTAAGATGCGTTTGGTCGACTGACGCTACACTACGGCTCTGTTTACACCTGGAGTTAAGATGCGTTTGGTCGACTGAAGCTACACTACGGCTCTGTTTACACCTGGAGTTAAGATGCGTTTGGTCGACTGACGCTACACTACGGCTCTGTTTACACCTGGAGTTAAGATGCGTTTGGTCGACTGACGCTACACTACGGCTCTGTTTACACCTGGAGTTAAGATGCGTTTGGTCGACTGACGCTACACTACGGCCCTGTTTACACCTGGAGTTAAGATGCGTTTGGTCGACTGACGCTACACTACGGCTCTGTTTACACCTGGAGTTAAGATGCGTTTGGTCGACTGAAGCTACACTACGGCTCTGTTTACACCTGGAGTTAAGATGCGTTTGGTCGACTGAAGCTACACTACGGCTCTGTTTACACCTGGAGTTAAGATGCGTTTGGTCGACTGACGCTACACTACGGCCCTGTTTACACCTGGAGTTAAGATGCGTTTGGTCGACTGAAGCTACACTACGGCTCTGTTTACACCTGGAGTTAAGATGCTTTTGGTCGACTGACGCTACACTACGGCCCTGTTTACACCTGGAGTTAAGATGCGTTTGGTCGACTGACGCTACACTACGGCTCTGTTTACACCTGGAGTTAAGATGCTTTTGGTCGACTGACGCTACACTACGGCCCTGTTTACACCTGGAGTTAAGATGCGTTTGGTCGACTGAAGCTACACTACGGCTCTGTTTACACCTGGAGTTAAGATGCGTTTGGTCGACTTTTTGAATTTTCAATGGCAAAAATAGACCATAATTATTGCATAAATATTAAAAAATACCATCAAATCATCTAAAAATACAAAATTAAAAAGAAAAAATATTATTGAAGAAAAATAAATTGCTTTGGTTTTACTGGGGTGGAGGAAGTTTCATTTTTAGTCACGTATGACCGGGAAGACGACCAATGCGACCCCTAAACGAAGAGCACCAGAGGGTTCAGTGTTATGAACGGACATTCAATATATAAAAAAATATATATTTATGCAAGATTCACAGTCTGTGAAAAGGGTTATTACCGACAACTCCTGACACCCAAAACCATCAAACTAACAGACACAGGAACTCAAGGCAACCTATGCTTTGTTGCATTATAAATGAAGTCCAGTGTGCATTGCATCACATCGTGCGTGTTTCTCTTTCAGGTCAACGCTAGTCATTACTGATTGAAGAGAATAACTAAACCATCCCTTTATACAACGGGACCGCACGCATTGGGGAGTGTTTGTGTGTCATAGATCCCCATTCAACTGGACAAGGAGAAAGTTTAATATGCTAAAATATGACAAAGACAAATGAGGACAGAAATAAACACTCTTTGTTTTATACTCAACTGGTCCAAACTGGTCCCCAAAGCTCTGGGACAAAAGAGGACAGTGTGTTTGCACAGGGATCCTGTTAGCCTGCTCCCTATTGGTCAGATCTGTCCTAAAAGAGACTAGCCGAGACCTTTTGGCCTGTCCTTTCCATGAGCGCCCACGGAAATGCCATCTGGCTGGTGTGAATTATTACCACGGCAACGGTCATGTGACCTGAGACCGGTGGAAACCAAGGTCACCCGAACCTGTAGCCCGTCTATGTGTGTGTCATCTCTTTTATATGAGGTTAGAAGAGCTGGTCCGTTCTTACGAGGACATGTCCGGTCACTCAGGAGACGATTAAACATCATTCTCAGGGCTTTATCATTAGCACTACACAAAACTAGCACACACACACACACACACACACACGTTCTGAGAAGTTTAAAGAAATACAAATTAGAGCTATAATATTATATATATAATAAAATAAATTGAAACTATGAATGTGCATGAAAATATCATTATTAAAAAGAATTGTGATCCCATGTTGTGTGTTAAATATTAATATTATAATAAAACTAGTAATTGTCAAAAGATATAAGTGTGTATGCTGTCAAACCCATTAAATCACACCTAACATAAAAGTTTGTTAACACACACACACAGTTTTATGCCAGATGCGACGAATCGATTTGACAGCATATGTTTATACACGTCTAGTGAAATTCCAACTATTGTTAACTATAAAAATCCTGTAGCAAACAATCTCTCACATCAGCACATGAAGCTCATCCATTCATTTGAACACGTCAGTGAGAAGATCAGCACAAACACACACTCTCATCGGCGTGACAAGACAACAGGACGCCGAATATTCCCTCGTATGAACTCTTCCCAATGAGAGCCAAAGGCAAGGCTTGCTCCTGAGGGAATATCCCTGAAACACCTCGGAGATTAATGGGAACGCAGGAACTGCTGTATGAAATGATGTAATTTGAGAGCAACCAAAGCGACAGCCATAAGCCACAGACCCCAGCGAAAACATCATCTGACACAGCCAGATGCTCCGCTACAGACCAACACAGACAAAGAGGGCCATAAATCAGCTGTCAGCCGCAGACCCCCTCCGAAACGCATGCGTCCGCTGCTCAGGACGAGCAGGGGGTCTCGGGGAGAGGAAGAAAACACACTTCCAGGAACGTGAAGCTGTTAAAGGATCTGCCATCTTTTCCCTTTCCCCCATCCTGATGTAGGGATCTCGCCGGAGTCCAAGTTCAAGAGTGGGTGAGGGGCCCTCGGGGACGTCCCGCAGGGGCCACACGGGACAATAACAGAGCATCAGACAGCACGCCGTAGACACAGTCTGACCAGAGTCATCAATGAGCTAACACTGACGGCTTTAAATATTTATCATGTCCTGAACATGCAAACTTAACATCTCTTACGACTCCAGACGAATGCAAGCTCCGATTTCATATTTATACACAACCTTCAGATGATGCTTTATGAAATTAGTCTTCTCAATCAATGCACTTTAAGAGTTTTCAACGCAATCAGTGCAAAACGCAACCACATCAAATTATAAAAAATGTTTTTAAAGACGTCTATTCTGCTCATCAAGCATTTGATACAGTAAAAACTATTATTGTGAAATATTACCATTTAAAATCTCTGTTTTCTACTTGAATAAATGTTCAAATGTTATTATTCCTGTGATTTTCATCATCATTCCTCCAGTCTTCAGTGTCACATGATGAGGATCAACACACATTTATGATTATTATCAGTTTTTTTCAGGACTCTTTGATAAATAGAAAGCAGGGCTGCACGATTATGGCCATGGTCGATTATTCCCTTGAAATTGTAATCGCGATTATTAATTATGATTATTCTATAGCAGTAAGCCTCGAAAGTCAAATATACATTGGTTTGGTTTCTTTAAATAAAAAAAGTTAAAATATGCGTGATATTCTACTAAACATAAAAATAAAAGCAATGGGGAAAAAAACATAAGATGGCCTGTAGAAAGAAAAAAGCACAGAATAATATAAGTGGACTTTTTTTTTGTAATTGCGACGACATTTTATTGAACGATTACATAATTGTGGCATCCGTAATTGCAATCACGATTACAAATTTGACTAACTGAATAATATTAATAGAAAGCAAACGCATTTATTTGAAATGAATCTTTTGTAACATTATAAACGCCACTTTTGATCAATTTAATGCTGAATAAAATATTACAAAACATACGGACCCACACGTAAATCCAGAGCATCCACACAAAGATTTCTGATTCTCACATGCATTACGTTTCATTAAATCACGTCTACACTGTAAAAAAATATATTTCAAAAGTAACTGGATGCCTTTGAGTTAATGCAACGAACATTTGACACTCGACATCAGCCTTTCTGCAAATGTTATCAAAAGATTTTGTAAGCATATTGCGTAATTGTGTTTTATTTGAAATAATGCAGTGCTATTTTCATGATTTATCGCAACATTTTTTATTTATTTATGTGGTTCAGATACAGTAATATTTTGAGTTTCTATTTATTAAAGCAATTTCTTTCATTGTATTAACTCCAATTTGAAGGCAACCGGGTTACTTACTTTTTTAAGTTAAACCAACAATATTGTTTTCCAGTGTACAAACTAAACTCTCTGTATTAGACCGGAGATGATCCAGAGCAGAATGTGCTTGAGCTTCCCCGCGCGAGCCCGGGCTCCAGGGAAAGCTGCTGCGGAAGCATTCGGGCCGCAGGTGAGCTCATCAATAACCTGAAGCAGGTGTGACCCAGACTAACTCCACACACGCGTGATTCATGAGGAATCAGACAAGGCCGTGCGCTTTCACCGGCTGATTCATAATGACAGATGCATTTAGAGCTGCGTGCACACTGGATGAAATCTGACAACTTAACCACTTTAAAACCAAAAGATCACAGAAACCCTTCAGTCCTGCCACTGGAGACAATATGAGAAGCACGATATTCAATATTCAGATCAGCGATCAATGTTTACACTTCCACATCTCCTCTTGATTCATCACACTAGTAGAAATATTCTGAGCACAATACCATCTGATATTTGTCCAGATGAGCTCTCCGTGAAAACATGTTTGCTCTCCCTGTCCATGAGCGGGCTCAGGGTTTGGATAACCTCAATATGGACGGTCCGGTCTGAAATAATAAAGAATGAGAGAGACCCTCCAACATCAGCCGGCACGAGGAGCCCTCCTTTAGAAAGGCTTGAATAACAATCGGCCACACACACACACACACACACACACGCAGACAGATCTGATTCCTCTCCGGCTTGGCTTGGCGTGCTCTTGTCATTTCTTATGTTACAGAACATCAATCATAGGGCTGAGTCTGTGCCCTTGCGCTGGCCGAGGCTGATTTACAAACATTAGCAGGGAATGCAATTACACAGTCCGAGAAGCGCGAACAGTCCGCCAGCGATCTGGATCTGGATCTGGTTCTGCTGTACACACTGAAACCGGGGCGCACCATTAAATATGACATCACATCCAGCAATAATGCACACAAAATACTAACAATGCCAAAGGGTCAATCATATTATTTGTTATTGTTGTTTTTATTAAAGCATGACTCTCTCTTCTGTGAGCATGTTGGGTGTAACCACTCTAAAATATATATATATCTAGTCTATAAAATATCATTACATACACACGCAAAACTTTATGTATGAATGATTTTTTTACATTTCCAAGACAAAATATGTTTAGAAACTCACAATTTCTTCAATAACACTGACCCTGAAATCACAAGTCACTTTGCAGGCAATGCATGTTGTTATGAATTATAATACACACTAACATCATATGCAATGTTACACGTTAGAATGCACATAAATTAAGTCGATTTAAAGCCATTTTCAGGTTCAATAAAACTACTGTTAATGAATATGGTAGCCGAGACTACACACAAGGCATAACATAACGTAAAGATGCATTTTATGCCGGGAATACTCACTATTAAGTCGCGTCATAATACATAAATAAACTTGCCAATAACAGAAACTCTGACGCGCTCCGTGCCATAATTACTAAAGCACAGTAATACAGTCAACACGCGAGAGATGGATGCATACATCAGCATTAAGTGTTGTAAAATATATCAGCTGTTTATTTGATAAAGTCTGAGGTGAAGCACAAACCGGCACTGGACAGAGCGAGCCGCGCGCGCGTCCGCGTTCCGCATTTCTATCACAATAAGACACATTAGGCTGATAAAAAGTTAAAGTCCACAACTCGGAAAGGCATTAAAAGTTTCCGTTTCCAACAAAGCCCGCGTGTGAAGCGTTCAGATCAGGGTAAAGCGCGTCGGTGTGCGCGAGGCTGCCGCCGCTGCTCCTGCGCGCTCCTGATCAATGATTGAACCGAACAAAAGGCAGAAGAGGATCAATTACTAATAACTATCAATGCAACACCACCATCCCGTCCCTCTAAAGTCCCCAAAAGAGCAAACGCGTGAAATGTAAGGTGCATTAGCGCGTGTAGGATCGCGTCGAGTGGAAAAGGTGAGGAATAAGACCAACCTGAAGCCGCCGGAGATCAAATTTCTTCCAATATTGAAACATCGATCCCACATCGGCGGCCATCTTGAGCACAATATTCAAGAGCGGCTACAATAAATATATGGGCTGGATTCCCCCCGTTAAACAGCGTTGACGATTACACTCCACATGGAAAAAAAAATGTTAGGAAAATAACAGTTGTGGGAAAACTAGACGGGACGCGCCGCGCGCGCGAGAGCCCAGATGCGATATGAACGGAATATAGATGCATATGGATGCATTAGTGCAGCTCGCGGGATTGCACTTGATTTTGGGTTTGGTAAAGTTATCAATACTGACGTAACGGGTTGATCAATAACGTCTGGGAAGCGCAAGGAGAACCGCGAGCGACCAATGCGCGCCGCCAGATGTTAGATGCGTAAAATCATTACGCGTCATTAATGAGCCCATATAATGAGATCTGCAACTTTAGCTCAATAATGCGCAATGCATGCTATATAAGGAGTGGAGCTTTGGGAATGTGTGTGTGTGTGTTAATAGCGTCCTCATGAATAATGCGTGGATGATGCAAAACAACTTAGATGTGGTAAATATTGTAAAGCAGCGTAAAATGCGCACGCTTGCGAGGAGGAAGTTATCAGGAGATCCGTGACTCCTCGATGGGGATGTGTGTCAGTGACTTCTCTAGACAGTCAGAGATGCGTTTCCTCTTATAAAGTGCAATAAAAGCGCAAATGTTATTGGGATCAATGCGCGGTCTGAAGTTCTGCTCTCACGGTAACGCGCGCGCGCTCCCTCTTGTGGAGCCCTCGCTATTAGGAGCACATTGTGTCCAAATCACATCTGTATTATTCTAATAATGCTGTAACATACAGATACCCATCCAGAGCAAGACTCGGAGGAAGCTCATCAGCGCATAACGACTACAGCTTTTATTTGCCAAACTTTGTTTATGGATGTTTGACGCGCGCGCGCGCGCGCGTGTGTGTGTGTGTGTGTAATAATGTGTGGAGATGAAACTGTTTAAGAGGTTAAACTGCTCCGCTGCTCGGACTGCGAGCAATTACCACTGAGCACATCTGTCATTCTCCTCATCGCTGGTAAAAACACACGCAAGTCTATTTTTAAGTAGGAATGTATTAGCACTTTGTAAGCCACCTACGGGAATATAAAAGGTGCTTATTAAAAGTTTCTGTTTTATTGCTTTTTATTTATTGCTTCAGGGGGAGAAAAGACTGCATCGCTCTTATAAGAAAGGAATAATATATCTTGTTTTGATATGGCTCAGTGTTGAATTTGAAATTTAAATCAGTTCTGATATACAAGCCTGACGCACCAACACTTATTACTTTTGTTCAGATCTAAATATGCGGACATTTGGAGGAGCAAAGACTGGGATTATTGGGAAGAGAGCAGTGGGGGATTTCCACGAGCTCAAGCGGTGAGGTTTGGTGAAAACACTGAAGATTAATGTCTGAGATGAAGAAGATGAGCAGTAAAAACAACCTCACAGGTGATCTAATGTGTGTTCGGATGGACGTCGTGTGTGTGTGTGTGTGTGTGTGTGTAGTGGCCTAGATACACATGAGTGTTTGACTAAGCTGGGCTGGAATATGATTCCAGGAATATGTGTGTGAGAGCTGAACTCTGATATATTGATCCGCTGGAGAGCACAGGCCCTGGAACAGAAGCTGGCTGAGATTGCCACCAGGTGGCCGGAATGATTTCGCATCTGCTCTCGACTCAACACTATGCCCTTGATTTAGTTTTCATCTCTACGAGAACAGGTTTTCATGCTTGAATGTTCAATAAAACCCGGTTTCACAGACAGACTAAAGTAGCCTGGTCCTACCAGACTCTCTGCAGTTCATTCGTTCGGAGAGGCTGGCCGCTCATTGACCAGCGTTCACTTCCTAGAGGTTTAAAACTTGGTATGATAAGAATAAATGCTGCTGTAATAACGGCCCAGTTCAAATGTTTACGTGCTTTTCTTCTGCTTATTGTTTGAGCGGGGATTAAATATATCGCTCTTGTAAACACTCGCAAGCATTTAAAAAAATACAAGTCTAGAAACGCCTCCAAATGACAGCCGTACGGTGCTCTGCAGGGGTCAAAAAGGATATAAACAGTGAATTTTGAAGTGATGTATTCTTGGAAACTCAGAGATGTGGATTCGGACAGCAGTTAAATGACCACACGAGCTGTGTTTGTCTAAAGCAGGAGGTCATTCGGCCGGGGATCTTTACGCGGGTGTTAGGAGACGGACGGCAATCCCTGACTAGCCGCTGTAAATGATGACCGTACCTTCTGACCGTACGAGGAACAATCACCGTCCAGCTTCAGCAACTCCTTCAGCACTAACAGAGCGAGCTGGAGAAGCACACTTTTCCCGAACCCTGTGGGGAGGAGGGCCACAACAGAACTCAGCACAGTGTTCTTGCTCCGGCTATAACTTCTGGACACTCGGTAGCGGAGCCACAACGGACCGAACGGCTTCGCTCGCATCTTTCTCCTCCGCCATTACTGAACTACAACTCAAACTAGCGCCAGTGTTGCCAACTCTCACGAGACAAATAAGCAACCACAGCTTCAAAAACAAGCCCAATATTATTATATTATTTATTATCATCAATATTATTTATAATAAATTATCATTTTTTATCAATAAATGAGCCTGCAACATGTTAAACTGAAGCCTCTCGGAGTTTGAAAAGCAAAAACAGATGTGATTTTACAAAAATCATCAAATTGCAATAAAGGACACGCAATATCCTCCGATCAGCTGTGAACAGAAGAGCAGAAGGAAAAAGAGGAAAAGTGACGTGAAAGCCAATTATGGTAACCCATAGTCGGAGTTAGTGCACACACACACACACACACACACACACACTGCAAACCGTGAAAAAGATAAGCCCTACATCTCAATGTGCACACTATCTGCCCTAAATAGTATTGAAAATGAGTGTCACATACTATCTAGGATGGATAGTGTGCACACTGGGACACAGGCAAGCACTAGGGGAGCGCTGCAACATAGCCACATATTTATAATAAAATAAATTCGAACCATACTTACTGTTATTATTAGTATACTTGTTTCTTTATAATAGCTCCCCCCTTTTTGAGAATACACATGAAAATGCACTATCCAAACTTAAAGTGCTGTAACTCAAGAATGCTTTGGAATATAGACCTAATATTCGTTTGGTCTCGTTTTAAAGACGACACTCTGCAGATTATTGCTGAAGTGAAAGCAATTCAAAATATGAAAGTACGAAAGAGTTATGGAATTTTAAATTTACTGTAAATGAAAAATACTGTACTAAATATTTTTTATTTCATATAAAAATATATATTTTACAAAAAAGAATTTACTCTAAAATTACTATAAAATTAAAGCCATGTGTCTAACCAATTTGTGTTCCAAATTTGAAGTTGATATCACAAAAATTGAAGTTGATTTGTTTAGGTGCTGTACCAAAAATTGCCACCGGGTGTCATTCAAATTCCATTTATTGTTTTTTTGATGCATTTTCTTTAAATTTCTGTCCAAATATCACTTCCATCACAAAACAGTCCCCAAATATGGACCCTTGAGACTCAGACCTTTCCGACAATATGTGTTTTGTCAAGATTGGAAAAGATTTTGATTATAAAGTAGTTAAAATAATTGTTGTAATATGAAACATGACTCCGCCCACTAGGGGAGGAGCCCACTAGAATAACTTAGAGTAACGTTTCCACGGTAACCCAATGTCCGATTTCAAAACGGTTTTCACAGGATGAAATTTGAGTTTGTAAGCTTTCAAATGATCCCTAATTTATGATAATTACTTAAATATATGATACGAAAAAAAGGCGATCAAAAAAAGAGCGCCAGGCGTCCCGCCTGTGGAACGGTGACAGTTAAGAGGTTAAAAAAATATTATTTTAATTAAATGAGGTTCCTCTCCTCCCTGTTTCCTCTCATCTCTGTACATCTCTGCAAAATGTATACGTCTATTTAAGTCTACTAACTATCATTACGTGCATTTATAACGTCACACGCCTGCACGTGGAACGCGATTGTTCTTCAGTGAGGGGGAGAAGGAGGCGGGGTGTATGAGGACGGGTTACTACAGCACTTGTAGCGTTGCACTGATTGGCTATTGGCTGTGTCAGTCAATGTATTGGACAAATCAGCGTCCATAAATGAAAGAAACGAAGTTGCTTATTATATTTTCCTAACAAACAACCACATCTTTTAAAATAAGCCCAAAAATACGCAACCCGCGACTCGTGATTTTTTTTACGCGACTTGCCAAAAAAAGAAGCCCAAAGTCGCGTGTTATACGTGGACTTGGCAACTATGACTAGCGCACAACATCAACTCCATCGCTCTCAGCCACGCCCTCTGTTTGCTGATTGGACCGGTTAAAATGTGTTCGGAGATAACCAGAGAATATAGCGCAGTCCCAGACGGAGAACTGAAGGAAAATGAACACTGAG
>CM042253.1:53942354-53957354 GCA_023566225.1 Romanogobio albipinnatus | reverse complement strand
TCACACACACACACACTCTCGCTCACACTCACACGCTCACACTCTCTCACGCTCACACACACTCTCACACACACACACACACTCTCACACTCTCACTCACACTCTCACACACACACACACACACACTCACACACACACACACACACACACACACACACACACACTCACACTCTCTCGCTCACACTCTCTCGCTCACACTCTCTCGCTCACACTCACACTCTCTCACTCACACACTCACACTCTCTCACGCTCACGCTCTCTCACTCACACACTCACACTCTCTCACGCTCACACACACTCTCACACACTCTCACACTCTCACTCACACTCTCACACACACACACACACACACTCACACACACACACACACTCACACTCTCTCACTCACACTCTCACGCTCTCTCATGCTCACACTCACACTCTCTCACTCACACTCGCTCACACTCACACGCTCTCTCACGCTCACACTCACACTCTCTCACTCACACTCGCTCACACTCACACTCTCTCACGCTCTTGCTCTCTCACTCACACACTCACACTCTCTCACGCTCACACTCACTCTCTCTCACACTCACTCTCTCACGCTCACACTCACTCTCTCTCGCTCACACTCACTCACTCTCTCGCTCACACTCACTCTCTCTCGCTCACACTCACACTCGCTCACACTCTCTCACTCACTCACTCTCGCTCACACTCACACTCTCTCACGCTCACACTCACTCTCTCTCGCTCACACTCACACTCTCTCACTCACTCACTCACTCTCGCTCACACTCTCTCACGCTCACACTCTCGCGCTCACTCTCGCGCTCACACTCTCTCACTCACACACGCTCTCACACTCACTCTCTCACACTCACTCACACTCTCTCACACTCACTCGCACGCTCACACTCACACTCGCTCTCACGCTCACACTCTCACTCGCTCTCACACTCACACTCTCTCACACTCACTCGCACGCTCACACTCACACTCGCTCTCACGCTCACACTCACACTCGCACTCACACTCTCTCACACTCACTCGCACGCTCACACTCACGCTCACACTCACACTCGCTCTCACGCTCACACTCACACTCGCTCTCACGCTCACACTCACACTCGCTCTCACGCTCACACTCACTCACTCTCTCGCTCACACTCTCACTCGCTCTCACACTCACACTCTCTCACACTCACTCGCACGCTCACACTCACACTCGCTCTCACGCTCACACTCTCACTCGCTCTCACACTCACACTCTCTCACACTCACTCGCACGCTCACACTCACACTCGCTCTCACGCTCACACTCACACTCGCACTCACACTCTCTCACACTCACTCGCACGCTCACACTCACGCTCACACTCACACTCGCTCTCACGCTCACACTCACACTCGCTCTCACGCTCACACTCACACTCGCTCTCACGCTCACACTCACTCACTCTCTCGCTCACACTCACACTCTCTCGCTCACTCTCACACTCTCTCACTCACTCACTCTCGCTCACACTCTCTCACGCACACTCTCGCGCTCACTCTCGCGCTCACACTCTCTCACTCTCACTCTCACTCACACACGCTCTCACACTCACTCTCTCACACTCACTCGCACGCTCACACTCACACTCGCTCTCACACTCTCACTAGCTCTCACACTCACACTCGCTCTCACACTCACACTCGCACTCACACTCACACTCACACTCGCACTCACACTCACACTCGCACTCACACTCGCACTCACACTCGCACTCACACTCGCACTCGCACTCACACTCACACTCACACTCACACTCACACTCGCTCTCACACTCTCACTAGCTCTCACACTCACACTCGCTCTCACACTCACTCTCTCACACTCACTCGCACGCTCACACTCACACTCGCTCTCACACTCTCACTAGCTCTCACACTCACACTCGCTCTCACACTCACACTCGCACTCACACTCACACTCGCTCTCACACTCTCACTAGCTCTCACACTCACACTCGCTCTCACACTCACTCTCTCACACTCACTCGCACGCTCACACTCACACTCGCTCTCACACTCTCACTAGCTCTCACACTCACACTCGCTCTCACACTCACACTCGCACTCACACTCACACTCGCTCTCACACTCTCACTAGCTCTCACACTCACACTCGCTCTCACACTCACTCTCTCACACTCACACTCGCTCTCACACTCTCACTAGCTCTCACACTCACACTCGCTCTCACACTCACACTCGCACTCACACTCACACTCACACTCACACTCGCACTCACACTCACACTCGCACTCACACTCACTCTCTCACTCGCACTCACACTCGCTCTCACACTCTCACTAGCTCTCACACTCACACTCGCTCTCACACTCACACTCGCACTCACACTCACACTCACACTCACACTCGCACTCACACTCGCACTCACACTCACACTCACACTCTCTCACACTCACTCGCACGCTCACACTCACACTCGCTCTCACGCTCACACTCTCACTCGCTCTCACACTCACACTCTCTCACACTCACTCGCACGCTCACACTCACACGCTCACACTCACACTCGCTCTCACGCTCACACTCACACTCGCACTCACACTCTCTCACACTCACTCGCACGCTCACACTCACGCTCACACTCACACTCGCTCTCACGCTCACACTCACACTCGCTCTCACGCTCACACTCACACTCGCTCTCACGCTCACACTCACTCACTCTCTCGCTCACACTCACACTCTCTCGCTCACTCTCACACTCTCTCACTCACTCACTCTCGCTCACACTCTCTCACGCACACTCTCGCGCTCACACTCTCTCACTCTCACTCTCACTCACACACGCTCTCACACTCACTCTCTCACACTCACTCGCACGCTCACACTCACACTCGCTCTCACACTCTCACTAGCTCTCACACTCACACTCGCTCTCACACTCACACTCGCACTCACACTCACACTCACACTCGCACTCACACTCGCACTCACACTCACACTCGCACTCACACTCACACTCACACTCGCACTCACACTCACACTCGCACTCACACTCGCACTCACACTCGCACTCGCACTCACACTCACACTCACACTCACACTCGCTCTCACACTCTCACTAGCTCTCACACTCACACTCGCTCTCACACTCACTCTCTCACACTCACTCGCACGCTCACACTCACACTCGCTCTCACACTCTCACTAGCTCTCACACTCACACTCGCTCTCACACTCACACTCGCACTCACACTCACACTCGCTCTCACACTCTCACTAGCTCTCACACTCACACTCGCTCTCACACTCACTCTCTCACACTCACTCGCACGCTCACACTCACACTCGCTCTCACACTCTCACTAGCTCTCACACTCACACTCGCTCTCACACTCACACTCGCACTCACACTCGCTCTCACACTCTCACTAGCTCTCACACTCACACTCGCTCTCACACTCACTCTCTCACACTCACTCGCACGCTCACACTCACACTCGCTCTCACACTCTCACTAGCTCTCACACTCACACTCGCTCTCACACTCACACTCGCACTCACACTCACACTCACACTCGCACTCACACTCACACTCACACTCACACTCACACTCACTCTCTCACTCGCACTCACACTCGCACTCGCTCTCACACTCTCACTAGCTCTCACACTCACACTCGCTCTCACACTCACACTCGCACTCACACTCACACTCACACTCGCACTCACACTCGCACTCGCACTCACACTCACACTCGCACTCACACTCACACTCACACTCGCTCTCACACTCTCACTAGCTCTCACACTCACACTCGCTCTCACACTCACTCTCTCACACTCACTCGCACGCTCACACTCACACTCGCTCTCACACTCTCACTAGCTCTCGCACTCACACTCACACTCACACTCGCTCTCACACTCTCACTAGCTCTCACACTCACACTCGCTCTCACACTCACACTCGCACTCACACTCGCACTCACACTCACACTCGCACTCACACTCGCACTCACACTCGCACTCACACTCGCACTCACACTCGCACTCACACTCGCTCTCACACTCACACTCACACTCACACTCACACTCACACTCACACTCACACTCACACTCGCACTCGCACTCACTCTCGCACTCGCACTCACACTCGCTCTCACACTCACTCTCTCACACTCTCTCACACACACACACACGCTCACTCACACTCTCACTCACACTCACAAACTCGCGCACACTCACACACACTCACTCACACACACATCCCTCAGACTCAACAATTCCATCCTCACACACATCCTGAATGTGTGTGTGTGTGTGTGTGTGTTGTAAATGTGGTGATGGTTTGTCTAGATCAGACTCTATTCCTCTGGGATCGGTCAGAGCCTCTGAAGCCCTTCCTCTGAAACTGCAGTGATCTGGACCTTCAGCCGTTGGTTCCCATTGAAGTCCATTATGAGCAGAACAATCCTGGAGTGATCCTTAAAAAAAATGAAACATAATTTTAGGGCTTCAGGTCATTTTGACTCGCGAGGGAAGGGTTTGTTACAAAGTTCAAAGGAGGGATGAGGGATAAAGTATTAACTTCTTTCTAAAATAACTATTAACTACAACTTTTGCCTCAATAAACCCATAATTATGGCTTATTAATAGTTAGTAAGGAAGTTGGGTTACACTTTATTTTAAGGTGTCTTTGTTATACGGTAATTATACATTTAAGTACTGAGTAATATTAAGTTATTAATGGATTAGGATGTGGTTTAGTTGCATGTTGTTGAGTTTAGGATTATGCATTAATATGTGCTTTATATAATAAACAGATGATATCCTAGTGATATGCATGAGAATAAGACACTATTAATAGTGAGAATTGGACTCTAAACTAAAGTGTTACTGACCCAAACGTTTGATTGGTCATGTTGAAGTTCTCGCTCTCATTTCTCCAGCAGTTATAGAGCGCTCTGATGAAACGCCTGGTCTGTAATGTGTTGTTGCAGGCTCCCAAAAAGGCAAAGAAGCGTTCAGAAGGAGCCAACTCAAACGTCTTCTCCATGTTTGAGCAAGCGCAGATCCAGGAGTTCAAAGAGGTACACACCCCGAGCTCGTTTGACTCTAATTGCTGTGACAATCGTCTTCATCCCGACTCTTCCTCTGTGATATTGAGCAGAGAGATTCCCGTATGTGACTTCAGTATGTCAGTGCTCATCATAGCTGGTGAATAATTCAGAATGTGTCAGTAACGATTAGCACAGTGGAGTGATTTACACCCTGAACACACACACACACACACACACCAGACGGCTGTCAAGCCCCTGAAACATGTGTGGAAAATGCAGCAGGACAGACGCTCTCTCTGGTCTCAAAGCGCCTGTGAAAAGATCACGACAAACGGGATAAGCATGACGCTGATCCGAGATGGCAGTGATGAGAACGTGCGGACGAATGCTACCGGTCTCTCTCTCTCTCAGTCTCGCACGGATCACAAACAGACACAAACACACGAAGGAAAGCAGAATTGTATATAAATATACAAACACCAGGAACTCTAATTAAAGAATTAATCACCTGATATGAATGTCCATATTTTCTCCCCTCACGTCATTCCAAACGTGTGTGTTATTATGATTATTCAAGAGCTTTCACGCTCCACAAAAACCCATAAAATGATCCTTGAAATATCACAACATGTCATAAACATCACAACAGTCCGCATGACTGAAGTCCTTCACAGATCGTCGTTCTCCTCCACTAAAGCTCTGGAAACGACTGCAGATTCGGAACTTTCTTCAGTTGTTATTAAATGTGATGCACCAGATTATGTTGCAATGATGGTGAGTATACACGATATTTCCAGAAGTGTTGTGCCGCCCCTTCACACACACACACACACACACACACACACACACACACACACACACACACACACACACACACACACACACACACACACACACACACACACACACACACACACACACACACACACACACACACACACGAGCTTCCCATTCTCCACCCGTGGGGTTTAATATGGAGTCGCTCTAACAGCTTCAGCTCTTCTTTCCTCAAGGGTTAGGAGTGTGTTTATGGGGATTCTTCATTTGTGATGTTGGACGAGAAGGCCTGGCTCTCAGTCTCCGCTCTAATTCATCCCAAAGGTGTTCTATCGGGTTGAGGTCAGGACTCTGTGTAGGCCAGTCCAGTTCCTCCACACCAAACTCCTCATCCATGTCTTTATGGAGCGATGCTTTGAGCACTGGAGCGCAGGCATGCTGGGACAGGAAGGGGCCGTCCCCAAACGGATCCCACAAAGTTGGGAGCATGAAATTGTCCAAAATGTCTTGTATTAAGAGTTCCTTTCACTGGAACTAACCCTTGAAAAACCCATAATCCCCCCTCCACCAAACTTTACACTTGGCACAATGCAGTCAGGCAAGTCAACCGCCAAACCCAGACTCGTCCATGGGATTGTCAGACAGAGAAGCGTGATTGGTCACTCAGAGAACACGTCTCACTGCTCTAGAGTCCAGTGGCGGCGCGCTTTACCCCACTGCATCCCACGCTTTGCATTGCACTTGGTGCTGTAAGGCTTGGATGAGCTGCTCTGCCATGGAAACCCATTCCATGAAGCTCTACACACTGTTCTTGAGCTCATCTGAAGGCCACAGAAGTTTGGAGGTCTGGAGCTCTTGACTCTGCAGAAAGTTGGCCACTTCTGTGACCCTCAGCATGCGCTGACCCCACTCTGTGACCCTCAGCATGCGCTGACCCCGCTGTGTGACCCTCAGCATGCGCTGACCCCGCTCTGTGACCCTCAGCATGCGCTGACCCCGCTGTGTGACCCTCAGCATGCGCTGACCCCGCTCTGTGACCCTCAGCATGCGCTGACCCCGCTCTGTGGCTGAGTTGCTGTTGTTCCCAATGGCTTCCACTAACAGTTGAGCGTGGAATATTTAGTAGTGAGGAAATGTCCCGAATGGACTTATTGCACAGGTGTCCAGCGATCACGGCCCCACGCTTGAGTTCTCTGAGCTCCTGAGAGCGGCCCATGAGAGTGGCCATGAAGGGACTGAACACCTGAACTCAGGGATCCAACACTTCTGGCAATATAATGTTTATCAACCACTTATTCACCAATGAGTGTAGGAGGTTAGAATATATGTTTGACCTGTGGACAGATGTTTTTGTACTTGAGCTGCAGAAATTACTCCCTTCACCTTTAATGAACTCAAAATGTATAATATAACTTCTCTGACGACCTGTCACTCACATGAGATTCACCAATAGCAAAACCCACAACCATCCAATCAACTCCCACACACACACTCAAGCCCCGCCTACATTTGTTCTTGTTTGAGAAGCGCTTCCCTCAGATATGCATCACAATAGAGAAGAAAGGACTATCCCATCACAACTTCTGTTTAAGGGTTAAGTTGTGTTGGTTGGTGTTTTGGTTTTCTCTTGTCGTTGCAGGTCTGGTGATTTGGTAATTGAGTGCACCTGTTGCTCGTCACAGCAGGATCTGTCTTAAGCATGGAGCAAGAGGCTGTCGGGGCGGCTGCTCAGCACTCATTCAGGAGCAGTTTGCCATGCGCTCTTCTCCTTTGTTTTGTTGTCATTCATAGTCATTGCTTTATGTGTAGCATCCATTCACGCGCACCTCATACTGATTGTCTTACTGATATTAACTTTTCATTATGTTATTTTTGTTTAATAAATAATTTGTTTGAAAACGTTCCGTTGTGTCGTCTCCCTTTATGTTGCACCGTTGAGCCGGGTGTAACATGGAGACTTTATCAAACACCAGACTACATTCTGCCCTCCTCTCACACACTCTCTCTCTCTCTCTCTCTCTCTCTCTCTCTCTCTCTCTCATCTGCCTCAGGCTTTCACAATCATGGACCAGAACAGAGACGGCTTTATCGACAAGAATGACCTGAGAGATACGTTTGCAGCTTTAGGTGGACAGTAATAATCTCTGCTATACGTCAGTGTCGTTCTGCATTGTTGGCTGAAGAGTCTCTCTGACCTCTGACCTTCTGCCTCCGCAGGCCGCCTGAACGTCAAGCAGGAGGAGCTGGAGCAGATGCTGAAGGAGGCTCCAGGACCCATCAACTTCACCGTCTTCCTCACCATGTTCGGGGAGAAGCTAAAAGGTAAATGGTAGAGGCAATTTCAATGTATCCGAGGATTTTAAAAGCAGGGTTAGCTAACTCAGCATAGCCTGTTCTGCATTAAACTGCTCTGTCCATCCGTCTGTCCATCCGTCCATCCATCCATCCATCCGTCCGTCCATCCATCCATCCATCCATCCATCCATCCGTCCGTCCATCCATCCATCCGTCCATCCATCCATCCGTCCGTCCATCCATCCATCCATCCATCCATCCATCCATCCATCCATCCATCCATCCGTCCGTCAACAAGCGGACATGAAATCATACAGGGAAGTTCTGGAAGCTCTTCTGTGATTCTCATCTTTTTGCAGTCCTGCATGGCTTTAAGGATTGTCCTCTCTCATATCAGTCTTCTATTGCTCTCTTATTAAAACAGGGGCTGATGCAGAGGAGACCATCCTCAATGCCTTTAAAGTGTTCGACCCAGAGGGGAAGGGGACCTTGAGGAAGGATTTGTAAGTACCATTTAAAGGGAGAGCATCCATCCATCATAAAAGTGCATCCATCCATCATAAAAGTGCATCGGTCCATCATAAAAGTGCATCGGTCCATCATAAAAGTGCATCCATCCATCATAAAAGTGCATCTGTCCATCCATCCATCATAAAAGTGCATCTGTCCATCATAAAAGTGCATCTGTCCATCATAAAAGTGCATCCATCCATCATAAAAGTGCATCCATCCATCATAAAAGTGCATCCATCCATCATAAAAGAGCATCTGTCCATCATAAAAGTGCATCCATCCATCATAAAAGTGCATCCATCCATCATAAAAGTGCATCCATCCATCATAAAAGTGCATCCATCCATCATAAAAGTGCATCGGTCCATCATAAAAGTGCATCCATCCATCATAAAAGTGCATCTGTCCATCCATCCATCATAAAAGTGCATCTGTCCATCATAAAAGTGCATCTGTCCATCATAAAAGTGCATCCATCATAAAAGTGCATCCATCCATCATAAAAGAGCATCTGTCCATCATAAAAGTGCATCTGTCCATCATAAAAGTGCATCCATCCATCATAAAAGTGCATCCATCCATCATAAAAGTGCATCGGTCCATCATAAAAGTGCATCCATCCATCATAAAAGTGCATCTATCCATCATAAAAGTGCATCTGTCCATCATAAAAGTGCATCCATCCATCATAAAAGTGCATCCGTCCATCATAAAAGTGCATCTATCCATCATAAAAGTGCATCCGTCCATCATAAAAGTGCATCTATCCATCATAAAAGTGCATCTGTCCATCATAAAAGTGCATCTATCCATCATAAAAGTGCATTTCATACACACATAGAATGACTTGAGTGAGTAAATCATGGGGTAATGTTCATTAACCCTTTAAGCTACACAAAACTATAAAAAACAACCAAATCTTTCTGTAAATCCAAAGATTCTGCTTTGTTTTGTGCGACTGAAGAGATGCAGCACAGGCGGTTCTAATCCTGCATGTGTGAAGTGTTTGCCAGGAGTAATTTGATTATCTCAAAAGGTTAAACCGAAGTTGATCTCTCCTCACAGTTTGTCGCAGATGTTGACAACCCAAGCGGACAGATTTTCATCAGAAGAGGTTTGACATGTTGAGATGATTTGTGTAATGTCTTCAGCGTCTGTGATCTCAATGACGTGTGTACAGGCGGTCTATAGGTGTTTATCTATAGATCATGAACACAAACTAGTGAAGTTATAATGTGTAAGCAACATAACCCCTCGTTCCTCAGATGGAGCAGATGTTCAGCGCTTTTCCTCCAGACGCTGTTGGGAATCTGGACTATAAGAATCTGGTGTACATCATCACACACGGGGAAGAGAAGGACCAGGAGTGACCCCTAAACATCAGCTCAGATCTACATCTGCATAGATCATGCTACACTATATCAGCTGTCATTTCCAGCACTGATTTAAACTAATAAACCAAATGAAAAAGCATTTAATATTAGAGTTGGTTTGTGATTTTTTGAGGTTATGATGATTCACTGTGTCTAATAAAACATCCAGTCAAGTTCTAGAGCTGATGTACAGCCAAATCAATCTCTCTTCATTAATGTCCTGTTATCACTGTAAAGCTGCTTTGACACGACCTGTGTTATACGAAGCTCTTTATAAATGAAGGTGACGTGACTTAACCTGTTCTTGTGTTGCATATTATCTGTGTTCAGTGGCACTGAAGGAAAACCCCGGGTAAAGAGAGCCCTCTAACACAAGCGTTCACTGCCACCTACTGTCTACTCTGAGTAGTGCACTTGCACAGCCACTAATGTCACATTTCACAAACATCAGCCTCACAAGAGATCGAGGCGAGTCATCTGAGGCTAAACGAACATCCACTCGCCCACTTCTCACAGCCCAGGTTAGCTGAGCGAGCTCGTTTCTCTGTGTTTGATTATAACACATGTATAAATAAAGACTGGCACTGAACAAGCTTCAAAACGACATCACACTTTTCAGGCACTTGCAGTGAAAGTTTACATTTTAGTGATACAGAAAAACAGAAATGCTAAAATATTTAGTCATAATTGATAGGTGTATTTGTTTTTGTAACACTGTGTCAGCCGCAGGATATGAATACATTCAGGAGACAAAACATCGGTTATGGAACATAACCTACAGTCATAACCTTACAGTCATAACCTTACAGTCATAACCTTACAGTCATAACCTACAGTCATAACCTACAGTCATAACCTACAGTCATAACCTACAGTCATAACCTTACAGTCATAACCTTACAGTCATAACCTACAGTCATAACCTTACAGTCATAACCTTACAGTCATAACCTACAGTCATAACCTACAGTCATAACCTACAGTCATAACCTACAGTCATAACCTTACAGTCATAACCTACAGTCATAACCTTACAGTCATAACCTACAGTCATAACCTTACAGTCATAACCTTACAGTCATAACCTTACAGTCATAACCTTACAGTCATAACCTACAGTCATAACCTTACAGTCATAACCTTACAGTCATAACCTTACAGTCATAACCTACAGTCATAACCTTACAGTCATAACCTACAGTCATAACCTACAGTCATAACCTTACAGTCATAACCTTACAGTCATAACCTACAGTCATAACCTTACAGTCATAACCTTACAGTCATAACCTTACAGTCATAACCTTAGTCATAACCTTACAGTCATATCAATACAGATTGGTATCAAAGAGCACACCCAGGTTCCTCACTGACCACGAGCACTGGACAGAGCAGCATCAAGTGTTAGACAGTATTCTAGGTTACTACTTGAGGAGCTTTTTTGTCCAATAATTAAAAATTCAGTTTTTTCTGAATTGAGTTGCAGGAAATTACCGGTCATCCAGTGTTTTATATCAGCTCTGCATTCCGTTAATCTTGTGAATTGGTAAGTTTCTTCAGGGCGTGAAGAAATATAGAGCTGAGTATCGTCAGCATAACAATGAAAACTAACGCCATGCTTCCTAATAATATCTCCCAGTGGTAGCATGTACAGGGTGAAGAGTAGCGGTCCTAGCACTGAGCCTTGTGGTACTCCATACTGAACTTTTGATCGGTGTGACATCTCTTCATTTACTGCTACAAACTGATAACGGTCACATAGGTATGATTTAAACCATGACAAGGAAATTCCACTAATACCTACATAATTTTCGAGTCTATTCAAAAGAATGTTGTGGTCGATGGTATCAAATGCAGCGCTAAGATCGAGTAACACTAATAGAGAGATACAGCCACGATCGGATGATAAGAGTAAATCACGTGTAACTCTGATGAGAGCAGTCTCAGTGCTATGATACGCTCTAAATCCTGACTGGAAATCCTCACAGATACCATTTCTTTCTAAAAAGGAGCATAATTGTGAAGACACTGCCTTTTCTAGTGTTTCTGACAGAAAGGGTAGATTTGAGATTGGTCTATAATTGACTAATTCTGTAGGATCAAGTTGCGGTTTTTTAATAAGTGGTTTAATAATAGCCAACTTAAAAGTTTTCGGTACATATCCTAATGACAAAGATGAATTAATGATATTAAGAAGAGGATCTATGACCTCTGGTAGCATCTCTTTTAATAGCCTAGTCGGTACAGGGTCAAGCATACATGTTGTTGATTTTGATGATTTAACGAGTTTAGTCAATTCTTCTTCTTCTATAGCAGTGAATGAGTGTAATTTTTCCTCAGTGACACTACAATGCTCTGTCTGATGTGATACTGTAGTAGACGGCTGCATGGTTAAAATTTTCTTCCTAATATTATCAATCTTACATGTGAAGAAGTTCATAAAGTCATTACAGCTGTGCAGTTTACAATCATCAGAAGTTGAAGCTTTATTTTTGGTTAATTTAGCCACAGTATCAAATAAATACCTCGGGTTGTGTTTGTTTTCTTCCAAGAGAGTTGAGAAATAAGCAGATCTTGCAGTTTTTACGGCCTTTCTGTATGCGATCATGTGCTCTTTCCACAAATTACAAAAGACCTCTAGTTTTGTTTTCTTCCAGCTGCGCTCCATTTTTCTGGCTGCTGTTTTAAGGGTGTGCTCGTTGTACCACGGCGTTGGACTATTTTCTTTAATCTTCTTTAAGCGCAGAGGAGCAACTGTGTCTAAAGTACTGGAAAAGAGAGAGTCAATAGTTTCTGTTGCAACATCGAGTTCTTCTATGCTATCTGGGTTGCTGAGGAGATGATACTGATGAGGAAGATTATTCAAAAAGCAATCTTTAGTAGCGGCAGTGATTGTCCTGCCATTTTTGAAGCGAGGGGGCGGCTTTGCAATCTTAGCTAAATTAAGTATACATGATACTAGGTAATGATCTGCATTTATTCCATGTGACAATATTAGGTCTAAAGTATGATTATGGCGATGAGTGGGTCCTGACACGTGTTGCCTAACTCCAATAGAGTTTAGTGTATCTTTAAATGCTAATCCCAATACGTCTTTTTCGTTGTCTACATGGATATTAAAATCACCAACAATTAGTACTTTATCTACGGCCAGTACTAATTCTGATAGAAAGTCAGCAAATTCTTTGATAACCTACAGTCATAACCTACAGTCATAACCTTACAGTCATAACCTACAGTCATAACCTACAGTCATAACCTTACAGTCATAACCTAACCTTACAGTCATAACCTTACAGTCATAACCTTACAGTCATAACCTACAGTCATAACCTTACAGTCATAACCTACAGTCATAACCTACAGTCATAACCTACAGTCATAACCTTACAGTCATAACCTACAGTCATAACCTTACAGTCATAACCTTACAGTCATAACCTACAGTCATAACCTAACCTTACAGTCATAACCTACAGTCATAACCTAACCTTACAGTCATAACCTACAGTCATAACCTTACAGTCATAACCTTACAGTCATAACCTACAGTCATAACCTTACAGTCATAACCTTACAGTCATAACCTACAGTCATAACCTTACAGTCATAACCTACAGTCATAACCTTACAGTCATAACCTACAGTCATAACCCTACAGTCATAACCCTACAGTCATAACCTTACAGTCATAACCTACAGTCATAACCTACAGTCATAACCCTACAGTCATAACCTTACAGTCATAACCTACAGTCATAACCTACAGTCATAACCTTACAGTCATAACCTACAGTCATAACCTACAGTCATAACCTTACAGTCATAACCTACAGTCATAACCTTACAGTCATAACCTACAGTCATAACCTTAGTCATAACCTTACAGTCATAACCTTACAGTCATAACCTACAGTCATAACCTTACAGTCATAACCTTACAGTCATAACCTTACAGTCATAACCTTACAGTCATAACCTACAGTCATAACCTACAGGCATAACCTTACAGTCATAACCTACAGTCATAACCTACAGTCATAACCTACAGTCATAACCTTACAGTCATAACCTACAGTCATAACCTTACAGTCATAACCTTACAGTCATAACCTACAGTCATAACCTTACAGTCATAACCTACAGTCATAACCTTACAGTCATAACCTACAGTCATAACCTTACAGTCATAACCTACAGTCATAACCTACAGTCATAACCTTACAGTCATAACCTACAGTCATAACCTACAGTCATAACCTTACAGTCATAACCTTACAGTCATAACCTACAGTCATAACCTACAGTCATAACCTACAGTCATAACCTACAGACATAACCTTACAGTCATAACCTACAGTCATAACCTACAGTCATAACCTACAGTCATAACCTACAGTCATAACCTACAGTCATAACCTACAGTCATAACCTACAGTCATAACCTTACAGTCATAACCTACAGACATAACCTTACAGTCATAACCTACAGTCATAACCTACAGTCATAACCTACAGTCATAACCTACAGACATAACCTTACAGTCATAACCTACAGTCATAACCTACAGTCATAACCTACAGTCATAACCTACAGTCATAACCTACAGTCATAACCTACAGTCATAACCTACAGTCATAACCTACAGTCATAACCTTACAGTCATAACCTTACAGTCATAACCTACAGTCATAACCTACAGTCATAACCTACAGTCATAACCTACAGACATAACCTTACAGTCATAACCTACAGTCATAACCTACAGTCATAACCTACAGTCATAACCTACAGTCATAACCTACAGTCATAACCTACAGTCATAACCTACAGTCATAACCTACAGTCATAACCTACAGTCATAACCTACAGTCATAACCTACAGTCATAACCTACAGTCATAACCTTACAGTCATAACCTACAGTCATAACCTACAGTCATAACCTACAGTCATAACCTTACAGTCATAACCTACAG
>CM042253.1:53842354-53939854 GCA_023566225.1 Romanogobio albipinnatus | reverse complement strand
AAAGTGTCAATTTTACGGATCAATCATGTGTTTTCTATCAGTTTGGGGTGTGGTACCACGGTTCTGCGGACCACACAGAACTTTCCACACCTATCAAACGGAAGATAACCCCAGAGATTGGAAGCTTGCATGAACTCAGATTGTGCTTTACAGATAATTTCATGCTATTAACGACGATAAAACCCAAATCATTGAATTTGGGTCAAAAGAGCCCCAGATGAAGACTCACCGACTTCAGAGCCGGTACCAGGATGGCACTTTAACAAACTCAGGGTTACAGGATTAGCTTAGAGTCGACAAAACCAAACCAATCTATTCAGGCTTTATTGGTCCCATGACTCTGATCATCAGCTTTCTCTGTCAGCTCAGGCTTTGATCCGGAGTTTAGCTGTGACATCAGCAGTGAACAGCCAATCACACGCTTCACTTCTCGCGCGAGAAGCAGTGAGATTGATTTCTCTCTTCTGCAGAATATGACATGATTTAAAATATTAAGAATTTAAACAAATTTACACAGGAAGAAGTAAAGAGCTGTCTATGAAAGAGGAACACTTTAAGAAAAATCTGTGCAAGTAAAAGTTCTGAAGTTAGTTTAGTTGATATAGAGAGAGAATTGAACATTTAAACTCATTTTATAGCTTTATTTATTGATTTTAAAGCTTATCTGTATGACCTTTATAGGCTATTCGTATTAATTTTAACGATGTGCCTATTAATGATTGAGTAACTCAAATGATACATGTGTAAATGATTAAGGGTATAATTACTTCAATGATGAAGTCATTCAAAATTATTATTGTTATAAATAAGCATTGTTAAAGCCAGACGCTTTAGTCTTTAAAAACCATTTGCTATGTCGTGACCTTATATTTGGAGTAGAACAGGGGGAGTGGCTTCATTGCATCAGAGGCGTGTCACTTTGCTCACAGCTGATTGGTCTGATTTCAGTTTGATCTCTTATCCAGAACATAGCCTGCGCTGGAGCAGCTCAGCCGTGGAGCGCAAGTTACTCTGGAGAAGCCAAACCTCTTTAATGGTCCCTAAAACCCAGGATTGGCACAGACTAAGCTGAAACACATCTGGCTAGCAGCTAAACCGGCTTCATGGTACAGGCCCTGCTCTTCTAACGTTAAAGATCTGCGATTATGGTCTTAAACGGGACGAATCAACAGCAGTTAAACCCAATAAAAGACGCCTGAGACAAACGTGGGACGCGATTATTTGTTTTGTATATACTTTTTATTTATATATAATTTTTTCTTTTCTTTTAATTCCTATTATAACTGTTATACTATATATATTTTTATTCTATTCACTTATGAATATTTTAACTTCATTTCTGTGTAAAGCACTTTGAATTGCCCGTGTATGAAACGTGCTGTACAAATAAACTTGCCTTGTCAAGTTCCTCACGGATTTTTAAAGGGAAGTGTCACCATATATGGATCATTGGGGGCGTTTCCCAATGCTGAGGGCGGTGCTTGTGAGTGCTTCCTCTTGTGTGTGCGCATGTTTGATAAACACGGGTTTATTGAGCTTAGGCTCAGTCCAAATTTCATTCGTAAGAAAAAATATAGAACCTTTTCTCAGCACTGTTGATAAAGAGGGAGAGAGTCAGCTAATGAACCCTGCACTGCACCAGAGCGGACACTAGAGGGAGGCAGACTTCCCCGAGTGGACACCGCTGTTACACAACACATAACTCAGAGATATAGGCCCATCACTCCACTGGAAACACACACACACTCATTCACACACACACACACTCACACACACACTCACACACACACACACACACACACACACACACACACACACACACACACACACACACACACACACACACACACACACACACACACACTCACACACACACACACACACACACACAGGACAGGTTAGGCCTCCGCTCATCAGCTTTAATAAACGTGTGGGCATCTTCAGACAGAACAATGGCGTCTAGTGGTGCTGAGAGCTGACCTGAGATCAGACGTCAGGAGCTCATGTGTGTCAGCGGTGCTGAGAGCTGACCTGAGATCAGACGTCAGGAGCTCATGTGTGTCAGTGGTGCTGAGAGCTGACCTGAGATCAGACGTCAGGAGCTCATGTGTGTCAGTGGTGCTGAGAGCTGACCTGAGATCAGACGTCAGGAGCTCATGTGTGTCAGCGGTGCTGAGAGCTGACCTGAGATCAGGCGTCAGGAGCTCATGTGTGTCAGCGGTGCTGAGAGCTGACCTGAGATCAGACGTCAGGAGCTCATGTGTGTCAGTGGTGCTGAGAGCTGACCTGAGATCAGACGTCAGGAGCTCATGTGTGTCAGTGGTGCTGAGAGCTGACCTGAGATCAGACGTCAGGAGCTCATGTGTGTCAGTGGTGCTGAGAGCTGACCTGAGATCAGACGTCAGGAGCTCATGTGTGTCAGTGGTGCTGAGAGCTGACCTGAGATCAGACGTCAGGAGCTCATGTGTGTCAGTGGTGCTGAGAGCTGACCTGAGATCAGACGTCAGGAGCTCATGTGTGTCAGTGGTGCTGAGAGCTGACCTGAGATCAGACGTCAGGAGCTCATGTGTGTCAGCGGTGCTGAGAGCTGACCTGAGATCAGACGTCAGGAGCTCATGTGTGTCAGTGGTGCTGAGAGCTGACCTGAGATCAGACGTCAGGAGCTCATGTGTGTCAGTGGTGCTGAGAGCTGACCTGAGATCAGACGTCAGGAGCTCATGTGTGTCAGTGGTGCTGAGAGCTGACCTGAGATCAGACGTCAGGAGCTCGTGTGTGTCAGTGGTGCTCAGAGCTGACCTGAGATCAGACGTCAGGAGCTCGTGTGTGTCAGTGGTGCTGAGAGCTGACCTGAGATCAGACGTCAGGAGCTCGTGTGTGTCAGTGGTGCTGAGAGCTGACCTGAGATCAGACGTCAGGAGCTCATGTGTGTCAGCGGTGCTGAGAGCTGACCTGAGATCAGACGTCAGGAGCTCATGTGTGTCAGCGGTGCTGAGAGCTGACCTGAGATCAGACGTCAGGAGCTCATGTGTGTCAGCGGTGCTGAGAGCTGACCTGAGATCAGACGTCAGGAGCTCATGTGTGTCAGCGGTGCTGAGAGCTGACCTGAGATCAGACGTCAGGAGCTCATGTGTGTCAGCGGTGCTGAGAGCTGACCTGAGATCAGACGTCAGGAGCTCATGTGTGTCAGTGGTGCTGAGAGCTGACCTGAGATCAGACGTCAGGAGCTCATGTGTGTCAGTGGTGCTGAGAGCTGACCTGAGATCAGGCGTCAGGAGCTCATGTGTGTCAGTGGTGCTGAGAGCTGACCTGAGATCAGGCGTCAGGAGCTCATGTGTGTCAGTGGTGCTGAGAGCTGACCTGAGATCAGACGTCAGGAGCTCATGTGTGTCAGTGGTGCTGAGAGCTGACCTGAGATCAGGCGTCAGGAGCTCATGTGTGTCAGTGGTGCTGAGAGCTGACCTGAGATCAGACGTCAGGAGCTCATGTGTGTCAGTGGTGCTGAGAGCTGACCTGAGATCAGGCGTCAGGAGCTCATGTGTGTCAGTGGTGCTGAGAGCTGACCTGAGATCAGACGTCAGGAGCTCATGTGTGTCAGCGGTGCTGAGAGCTGACCTGAGATCAGACGTCAGGAGCTCATGTGTGTCAGCGGTGCTGAGAGCTGACCTGAGATCAGGCGTCAGGAGCTCATGTGTGTCAGCGGTGCTGAGAGCTGACCTGAGATCAGACGTCAGGAGCTCATGTGTGTCAGCGGTGCTGAGAGCTGACCTGAGATCAGGCGTCAGGAGCTCATGTGTGTCAGCGGTGCTGAGAGCTGACCTGAGATCAGACGTCAGGAGCTCATGTGTGTCAGCGGTGCTGAGAGCTGACCTGAGATCAGACGTCAGGAGCTCATGTGTGTCAGCGGTGCTGAGAGCTGACCTGAGATCAGGCGTCTGACTGCTGATGCATTATCCCTCCTCAAATGCTCTATTCTGAACCATAATTCCACATTATTGTTTATAACCAGAATCTGAATATCTAAAGTAGCTTTTTTGTCTTTTACCAGAGGCTGATATAGAAATAGACGCGGGCCAATTACATCACCACAAAACCACAAATAGAGCAACTTATTAATATTCAAGAGTCAAAATACATATTAATAAGATACTCTTTACCTTACAAAACATGTTTTGCACTCATATGTGAATATCCAAGGATAGGTGTGTATTATTATTATTATTATAACATGACAAATCAATCTGATTTTTAATATGCAATTTATTCTGAAGTTTCATATTTTCTGTGCATGTTATCATTGATCTCCATTAAACTATGATCATAATACACTGTAATAATACTGTATTACATTCATAACCACATCAAAGGAAACTACAAAAAGAATAAATAAATAAATAAATAAACTATACAGGGGATAGTTTCAGTTCTTTCATAAATCCTGATTGACATTCATCAATTATGGGATCATAATCTGATAATATTCGTGCATAATCAGACTATTCTAAAAAAAATGGGCGTTGGTAATTAAGTTATCAAACCTCTCAGTGAATAACATCGACACAAATATTATTATAGATTTGCACCAATTAAACCATCGAGTGACGTGTTATCTTTAAGTATTTCACTGTATTTACAAACTCAAAGAATAGCATCTCTCGTGATGTTTAAACACAGCTTCACATGTCATCTCAGTGTTGAGAGAGTGTGGCTGTGTCCCAATTCGGGGGCTGCATCCTTCAAAGGCCGCATTTGAAGGCCGATTGCGTCACCGCAGCGCGACGAAGGCTGTCCCAATTCGAAGGAGCCTTCAAATGCAGCTGCCGTCCGTGTTGCCAAGTCCGCGGGTTTCCAGCCGAATTAGGCTACTTTTTAAGTTGTTGCCGCGGGTAAAAATTATTTCCGCGGGTTGGTTACTACCCCATAAGTACGATTTCGCCGCTCCAACACCGCCAAACGTTAAACTCCAGTGGAGAATTCGGCCGCTCGATGGAGAAAATCGCATTGGGAGTTTTGGGCTAATTTTGTTGCAGAGACCTGGCAACCCAACCCACCGTCCTTCTCCCGGCCGCGGAGGATAGAACCAATCAGGACAAGTGGATCCTTCGCAGTGTATTCCTCTGCCCATCCCGCGGCCGAGGAATACACTTATAAATGTAAGTATTGTGTTTTAATTTACTCAAATAACCAATGAAACATTTTAAAAGCCGGTGGTCTTTATTTCTGTGTTACCACTGCACAGCTTTATTCGTCAGGTGATCTGATGTAATATTTCGTTTTGTTTTATGGATAAAGTAGCAGACAGCTTTAAAATGAGGGCAGCAAATGAGAATTTATTTACCAGGCCGAAAAACTCGGCCAGTGTGGATTGGAGTAGGCTACGAGCCTTTTGAAGTATTTCCATAGGTTCTTATGTAGGTAGGGTATAGGGAGGCTTTATCCTGTACAAAGCCCACAACAAAAAGAATATAGAATTTGAGTATCTATAAATATGATTTCTGGAGTATTTTGTATGTTTGTAGGCTACTGATGCATCATATTTTTTTAATTGTCTTAAGATTGCACCCCTGCCTTGCAGATAAAAAAAAAACACTTATTACAACTTAAAAAAAAAAAAAAAATGTATGCAAGTTAATTATTGACAGACATGTTTATTTCCTCTTCCTTAGTATTGAAAGTGTCCTGGGACAGGTGAGGGAGTGGGAAACTAGGCCATGGTTTGTCTTCATGAATGAGGTGTTGGGACAACCCCACTGTCCTCATCGCCTCCATCCCTGAGGACACACCAGGGCCAAGTTCAGCAGTGGATGACCAAGATGAGGAGGAGCAACTCCAGCCAAGAGGAAACGAGACCGAGAGGATGAGCTGATGGAGAGACTGAGGGAGGACATGAAGTTTCAGCGAGAGACAGAGGAGAGCAGGGAGAGAATGGACTGATTGTTTTCTCTTCTTGAGAGATTGTTGAGAACTAAAATTTGGTTTTGTACATTAAAATGATTAAATTAAATATTATCGTTCTACACATTATTTTTGTTATGCAAGTTATAATTTGTAATTAAATAAATAATTCTGTTCATTTATTTTTGTCATGTCAATTCATTTGTAAATGAAACAATAAATTGTTCTATACATTTTTATTTACAGTAATTTTTACAACTATTTACATAAGTTACGTTTAAGATTAGAAAACAAAATACATTTTAAAATTAACAGTACATAAAACAGATGGAAGAAAATGTTTTTATGTAGTCTTTTATTGAGCTGGGCTGGGAGAGCCTGGTGAAGCCTCTGTCAGCGGGACATCCTCTGGGATCAGTGCATATTTCCACTGTCTGCCAACAGGTTTGCAGTGCTGACTTATTCGACGGCTGCCATGTAGCTAAGATGTTTTCAGAAAGAGGGAAGAATAAATTAAATTAACTCACATCCTCAAATCAAATGAGCTGAACTCGGCAGGACAGCGGCCCTCCAAGACCAACCTATCCCAAGGTGCCTATCCCTAATCTATAAGACATATTACTAGTGTATTTTATTTTTTAGATTCTTTTTTAAACGATTACTAATATTAAAATCTAATAATCATGTGTAAAAAGTCAGTTTTTCATAAAACCACATTATCTGCCTCTGAGATGAAGTTGAATAAAAATCTGAGTTACTTCACAATTATACTCAAATACAGAGTAAATGCATTTCGTTACATTATTAGTAATATTTAGCAACTGTTGACAGGTGCTGTTGAAGAGAACTGAAATAAACATTTATACTGGACTTTAAAGTTATATTCAACTGCCTAAAAACAAAACCACTAAAGATGTAGTATAAACTATATAAAATCGTATGTTGGTAACATATTTAGTCAACATTTTATTTTTATCAGTACATACATTAGATTACTGGAGTAAATTGCAACCCAATACTTGCATTAAAAGTGTAATCTGGCAATTTATCTTCAAAAATCTGACGTCGCAGCGCGCAATGAATTCTGGGGTAGGCAAGGCTGCGAAGCATCCATCCAACTATCCTTCATTTCATGGGAAAAGAAGGACGCATTTGCAGGCCGTATTTGGAAGGAGCCTTCGAAGGACCTACGAATTGGGACAGCCTTCGTCGCGCCGCGGTGACGCAATCCGCTATACCTTCCACTGTAAACGAGTCTCGGTGCATCCTTTGGAGGCCGCGTCGGCCGCGCACTTCAAAGGACACGGCCTTCAAAGGATGCAGCCCTTGAATTGGGACACAGCTTGTGTGTGTGTGTGTCCGCCATTACAGGCACGCGGGTTGCGTAACGGCGTCTGACGTCACCGCAGTCACAAGACCTCGGTGGAGGCGCGCGGCCTTCGACACGGGAGCGCGCAGCGATGGGGCTCAGCGCGAGAAGAAAGCGTCCTATAAAACCCTGACCGACTCGGATGTTCTGACCCACACGTGACCGATCGCTATGAGGCAGAGCTGATGCTGTGGTGAAGCTCGGTTGTTGTGACGTCATCGAGGGCCGTGGATCTGCTGTTAGTACTCGAACCGACCCAGACCGGCGGCGGCGATGCTGTCCGTGCTCTCGTACGGGCGCCTGGTGGCCCGCGCGGTCCTCGGCGGACTCTCTCAGACCGACAGCCGCGATTACAGCCTGGTGTCGGCCAGCTGCGGCTTCGGGAAGGACTTCCGCAAGGGGATCCTGAAGAAAGGGATGTGCTATGGGGACGACGCGTGCTTTATAGCCCGGCACAGGACCGCGGACGTGCTAGGTATGAGATGAGTGTGTGTGTGTGTGTGTGTGTGTGTGTGTGTGTGGACCCGGTTTAGTCGAGTATCATCGCGGATAAATCGCTTCTGACGCACATCGGTGGCCTTCAGAGAGAGAGAGAGAGAGTGTGTGTGTATAACTATATACTGTTATGTCCTGTGTAGTGACGTCAGGACTCAGTTGTTTAAAAAAAATGACATGTTTAGGCAAAAACAATGGGATTATTTTATTTACAGATGATTCTCAACTATGTTATGAACGATTGAACGGAATTAATTGACTTTATATGTGGGATAAATGGCCATACGTGTGTTTTCTCATTCAGTGGATCTGTACCAGGGGTCCTAACCTCTAAAGGGGTCAGACTGATGTTGTGGACACACCTGGGGCCGGTCCCTTATATATATATATATCCTCCTGGGACCCAGAAAAAATATTTTTTTATGTCATTACATTGTTTAGAGCATAAGAAACAAATGGAAAAAAAAACATTTTTGAAAACTGATATTTTATTCATACACTCAAAAAAAAAAAGGTTCTATATGGCACCAAAAAAATGGTTCTTCGTCGTAATCATAGAACCGCTGAAGAACCTCTGAAGAAACGGGGAAGAACCGCTGAAGAACCTCTGAAGAACCGGGGAAGAACCTCTGAAGAACCGTTGAAGAACTGCTGAAGAACCTCTGAAGAACCGGGGAAGAACCTCTGAAGAACCGTTGAAGAACTGCTGAAGAACCGCTGAAGCACCGCTGAAGAACCTCTGAAGAACCTCTGAAGAACCTCTGAAGAACCTCTGAAGAACTGCTGAAGAACCTCTGGAGAACCTGTGAAGAACCTCTGAAGAACCGGGGAAGAACCTCTGAAGAACCGCTGAAGAACTGCTGAAGAACCGCTGAAGAACAGGTGAAGAACCGCTGAAGAACCTCTGGAGAACCGCTGGAGAACCGCTGAAGAACCGCTGAAGAACCGGTGAAGAACCGCTGAAGAACCGGTGAAGAACCTCTGGAGAACTGCTGAAGAACCTCTGGAGAACCGGTGAAGAACCGCTGAAGAACCTCTGGAGAACTGCTGAAGAACCTCTGGAGAACTGCTGAAGAACCTCTGGAGAACCGCTGAAGAACCTCTGGAGAACTGCTGAAGAACCTCTGGAGAACCTCTGAAGAACCGGGGAAGAACCGCTGAAGAACCTCTGGAGAACCTGTGAAGAACCGGTGAAGAACCACTGAAGCACCTCTGAAGAACCGCTGAAGAACCTCTGGAGAACCGCTGAAGAACCGCTGAAGAACCGCTGAAGAACCGGTGAAGAACCTCTGGAGAACTGCTGAAGAACCTCTGGAGAACTGCTGAAGAACCGGGGAAGAACCGCTGAAGAACCTCTGGAGAACCGGTGAAGAACCACTGAAGCACCTCTGAAGAACCGCTGAAGAACCTCTGAAGAACCGCTGAAGAACCTCTGAAGAACCGGTGAAGAACCGCTGAAGAACCTCTGAAGAACCTCTGGAGAACCTCTGAAGAACCTCTGGAGAACTGCTGAAGAACCGGGGAAGAACCACTGAAGAACCGGTGAAGAACCTCTGGAGAACTGCTGAAGAACCTCTGGAGAACTGCTGAAGAACCGGGGAAGAACCGCTGAAGAACCTCTGGAGAACCGGTGAAGAACCACTGAAGCACCTCTGAAGAACCGCTGAAGAACCTCTGAAGAACCGCTGAAGAACCTCTGAAGAACCGGTGAAGAACCGCTGAAGAACCTCTGAAGAACCGCTGAAGAACCTCTGAAGAACCGGTGAAGAACCTCTGGAGAACTGCTGAAGAACCTCTGGAGAACTGCTGAAGAACCGGGGAAGAACCGCTGAAGAACCTCTGAAGAACCGGTGAAGAACCTCTGAAGAACCGCTGAAGAACCTCTGAAGAACCTCTGAAGAACCGCTGAAGAACCTCTGAAGAACCGGTGAAGAACCGCTGAAGAACCGCTGAAGAACCGGTGAAGAACCGCTGAAGAACCGGTGAAGAACCTCTGGAGAACTGCTGAAGAACCTCTGGAGAACCGCTGAAGAACCTCTGAAGAACCGCTGAAGAACCGGTGAAGAACCTCTGAAGAACCGCTGAAGAACCTCTGAAGAACCGCTGAAGAACCTCTGAAGAACCGCTGAAGAACCGGTGAAGAACCTCTGAAGAACCGCTGAAGAACCTCTGAAGAACCGGTGAAGAACCGCTGAAGAACCTCTGAAGAACCGGTGAAGAACCGCTGAAGAACCGGTGAAGAACCTCTGAAGAACCTCTGGAGAACCGGTGAAGAACCACTGAAGCACCTCTGAAGAACCTCTGAAGAACCTCTGAAGAACCGGTGAAGAACCGCTGAAGAACCGGTGAAGAACCTCTGGAGAACTGCTGAAGAACCTCTGGAGAACTGCTGAAGAACCGGGGAAGAACCGCTGAAGAACCGCTGAAGAACCTCTGAAGAACCACTGAAGAACCTCTGAAGAACCGCTGAAGAACCTCTGAAGAACCACTGAAGAACCTCTGAAGAACAGGTGAAGAACCGCTGAAGAACCTCTGAAGAACCGGTGAAAAACCTCTGAAGAACCTCTGAAGAACCGCTGAAGAACCTCTGAAGAACCACTGAAGCACCAGAATTGGTGCTATATAGCACTTAAAAAGGTTCCCCTATGATTACGAGCCAAGAACCATTTTTGGTGCCATATAGAACCTTTGTTTTTAGAGTGTATGTTCTGATGTGTGCTCTGTAGTACAGCAGGACTCGGTGTTAAAAACAATGGGATTTATTTTAAATTCACCAATCAATTTTTAGGTTTCAGGGTTTTTTTAAAACAAACTTTATTTAAAGATGATTCTGAACTATGTTATGAAAGATATAATGAAATGCATTCATATCCCATTTTACTGACAATACTTGGATTTTCCCATTCAAAACAATGCATCTAATCACTGCATCTCATTTGCATATTAATGTGTTCTTGGTGCAACATGAAATGAAAAAATAAGTGTAATAATGGGAGGAAGAATTGGCAACATGTTCATAATAATATCTAGTATTTCATAGGAATATTGATCTATAATTTCTTCCCCTGTTCTCCTGTTGTGTCTCCTGATAATCATGCTTTAGCTCCTGGTGTCTCTACAGTGCTCATGTCTGAGATCAGTGCCTGCTCTGGAACAGAGAGCCAGATTTTGATCAGAAACCCCAGAACATTTTCCTGAGATGTTGATTTATAACAAACAACTTGAAAATGTATCAGATGTAAATTATAATTAAAAAATATGATCATATTTCCATAAGAGTGCTAAACATTAATGTCAGCCGTTTATATACACACACACACACACACACACACACACACACACACACGGGTGATTCTTTTTGTTCTGCTCTGTGAACTTTTATGTTCTTTGGTCATATTTTTAAAAATACATAATTTTGGACAAATTCCTCTTTCGTTGTCGAGCTAACAATAAAACCACCTTATCATTTCTTACCACCTTTCTATTATGATTCTCCATCTCCTTATAGGCATTAAAATCACCGTTTTCTCCTCGTCACACACTCAGACTTTAACTTCAATGAAAATAAAGCTTAAAAATATAATTATCTGGTAGCTATTAATGCACCTGAATTAAGCACTAGTAAAATAATTAAAATACATTATAATATTTAATGTGAGACCACTATTAATATGACTTTATATACAAAATATAGCTGTACAACACAGTAATGCCCTTTAAAGGATGTGTGTGTGAGATTGTTCAGGTGTTTATGGAAATACTCAGCGGCATCAGAGCACACACTGGACAGTTTCATCATCAAGCGAAATATTGCTTTTGCATTTCCAAACACGCTGTACCTTCAGAGGTGTTTATAAAAAGCTAAACATGTGAAGTTAAATATGAGGATTTTGCAATTCAAAGCGAATCAGTCCAATCTTTCACACTAAAACGACAGAATGATATTTCACAGAGGGCAGTGCTGGAAATGACGGATATGGATGGCCAGAAATAATGTTTATATGTATCTATTGTTTCTCTACATTCACGTTAATTCATTGTCATTTCCATCAACACACACATTTCTAAAAATGACTTAAGTTCTCATCACACATCCAAAATGTATATAACAATTCAAGTTATTTATTTTCTATTAAGCTCTTACCCAAATCAGTGTTATCTTTCAGCGTGTGAGCGGTGTACAGGTCAGCAGTGGCTCCTTAGGACAGTGTTCATCTCATTGACAAATGTATAATTATTGTACATTGCGGACAAACAAGTTACACACTGCTTCTAAATAACATCTGTATATTGAGATGTGCTGGAAATGACATTTGCTCATTGCGGGTCGGAAAAAATGTTAAATAATAATTTCTCTTGTACTCAAAGTTTGTCCTCTTACAGACTTTAAAACTAGACTAATTAATTAAAATTATGAGACGGTTACGGAAATTGAACATGTTTTTGTAATTCAGCTTCACATGCTAACAGTGCCCCGAGACGCCCACGTGATGTTTCTCGGACACATTTGACAAAAGCTTGAGATGGGACAACATTTAAAGATATTTATCTGTAAAACTTTCATCAAGCAAAAGAGTTTTAATGGTGAAATGTAAATATTATTAGTGAGTTACTCTATTGTTATGTAAATGAGCGCGTGCTCTATTGAGATCCCCACAGGTGACGCCACACTGCTTTACTAACTTCACATTTCTGTCTTTTTTCCAGTCCAAATATCTAAAAACTCTTACATCAAGATGCTTTTATTAAGGAAAACGACATTTTTTCTTGATTTCTGGGGGTAAAAAATCTAAATGAATAGAGTTTTTGCTTAAAACAAGCAACATTATCTGCCAATGGGGTGAGAAACATAATCTTGATTGCAAACCGACACATTACTATTAGTGTTCTCACCCCATTGGCAGATAATGTTGCTTGTTTTAAGCAAAAACTCACTTCAATTGCATTCTATTTTCCAGAAAACAAGAAAAAATCTCTAATGTCATTGAACTGATCTCGTAAATGCATCTTGATTTAAGAATGTTTTGATATATTTAGACTAGAAACGACAAAAATACTACATAAGAGCATGTTTAGCAGTGCACACGTGGCAAAAAGTACAATTATTTCTATATCTAGAATGGCTTTACGCACAAAACTGCACGCTTATGACAAAAATAGTCTACAATTTGGCGTTTATTACTCATGTCTACATTACAAATTACGCGTTAGTGATCCGAACAGGAATACGACTCATGGGTTTGCTTGTTCAAAGGAGTCATTTCCATCTTTGTGATTCTTTTGATGATATCGTTACTGTAACGTGTTGCATTGGTTAAATAAACTGCAGTGATATTCCTGAGGGTAAGACCTTTCATTTGATATATGACTCGATAGATGAAGGGAAAAGTCCAGTGGGGTCAGCTGGACCCTAAGGGGTGAGGAAGGGTTAAAGAAGGCCAGCGTGTACTGCCAGACTGGGAACTTTCCCTACGAATCCCTCCCAGCTTCCCATCTGACGATGAGCAGGAACCCCGGTTTGTGCCCATACAAGGCCCGTCCCCTCGCATCGCCTGTGAACGCTTGAAGTATTGAGTGTGGCGACCCTGCTCGAGTGTGTGAGCTGTAGAAGAGGAGTCAGACGTAAGGCGACCCACCCAATATTGCATCATAATCATTTGTTGTACAGCACAAAACTAGACATATATGGTATCGTTTGAAAGATTAGAACCTCAGCTTTCTTGATAACCCAATCACTTTTGCATTTATGTTACATAGAAGAAGATAATAAGGTCTGAATTTGACCCCCCCACAATGACTTGAGAAAATCATATGAATAATATTAAATTTCATATTTATATCACACAATCTCACCAAAAATAGACAAGTCATATATCAAATGAAAGGTCTTACCCTCAAGAATATCACTGTGCAGTTTATTTAACCAATCCAACACGTTACAGTAACGTTATTATCAAAACAATCACAAAGATGGAAATGTGTGTTAGCAGGTTTACTGTGTTAGCAGGCTGTCACTTTAAGAGCTAATGCACGGATCCTATTAACACGCATTCGGTTTCTTTCCCCAACTAATATCGTTCACTTAAAGCATAACCGACTGTGTTTATATGAATACTCATTAAGACAGCCATTTTGACATAACTGTGTGTGTATTTGACAGTTCGAGTGTGTAACAGGACACGAAACGAGACTGCAAGGAGTTGTCGTTAAGGAGTTGTTGACTGCAAGTTATTGCGTTTAATAACTCTTAACGACAAGCAAGTCACATAAGTAGCAGTCATGTGCTCAGTCTATTCTCTGCTATACAGGGAGTGCAGAATTATTAGGCAAGTTGTATTTTTGAGGATTAATTTTACAACATTAATAATTAAACAACAACCATGTTGTCAATGAACACAAAAAACTCATTAATATCAAAGCTGAATATTTTTGGAAGTGGTTTTTAGTTTGAGCTATTTTAGGGGGATATCTGTGTGTGCAGGTGACTATTACTGTGCATAATTATTAGGCAACTTAACAAAAAACAAATTTATACCCATTTCAATTATTTATTTTTACCAGTGAAACCAATATAACATCTCAACATTCACAAATATACATTTCTGACATTCAAAAACCAAACAAAAACAAATCAGTGACCAATATAGCCACCTTTCTTTGCAAGGACACTCAAAAGCCTGCCATCCATGGATTCTGTCAGTGTTTTGATCTGTTCACCATCAACATTGCGTGCAGCAGCAACCACAGCCTCCCAGACACTGTTCAGAGAGGTGTACTGTTTTCCCTCCTTGTAAATCGCACATTTGATGATGGACCACAGGTTCTCAATGGGGTTCAGATCAGGTGAACAAGGAGGCCATATCATTAGATTTTCTTCTTTTATACCCTTTCTTGCCAGCCACGCTGTGGAGTACTTGGACGCGTGTGATGGAGCATTGTCCTGCATGAAAATCATGTTTTTCTTGAAGGATGCAGACTTCTTCCTGTACCACTGCTTGAAGAAGGTGTCTTCCAGAAACTGGCAGTAGGACTGGGAGTTGAGCTTGACTCCATCCTCAACCCGAAAAGGCCCCACAAGCTCATCTTTGATGATACCAGCCCAAACCAGTACTCCACCTCCACCTTGCTGGCGTCTGAGTCGGACTGGAGCTCTCTGCCCTTTACCAATCCAGCCACGGGCCCATCCATCTGGCCCATCAAGACTCACTCTCATTTCATCAGTCCATAAAACCTTAGAAAAATCAGTCTTGAGATATTTCTTGGCCCAGTCTTGACGTTTCAGCTTGTGTGTCTTGTTCAGTGGTGGTGGACTTTCTGCCTTTCTTACCTTGGCCATGTCTCTGAGTATTGCACACCTTGTGCTTTTGGGCACTCCAGTGATGTTGCAGCTCTGAAATATGGCCAAACTGGTGGCAAGTGGCATCTTGGCAGCTGCACGCTTGACTTTTCTCAGTTCACGGGCAGTTATTTTGCGCCTTGGTTTTTCCACACGCTTCTTGCGACCCTGTTGACTATTTTGAATGAAAAGCTTGATTGTTCGATGATCACGCTTCAGAAGCTTGGCTATTTTAAGACTGCTGCATCCCTCTGCAATATATCTCACTATTTTTGACTTTTCTGAGCCTGTCAAGTCCTTCTTTTGACCCATTTTGCCAAAGGAAAGGAAGTTGCCTAATAATTATGCACACCTGATATAGGGTGTTGATGTCATTAGACCACACCCCTTCTCATTACAGAGATGCACATCACCTAATATGCTTAATTGGTAGTAGGCTTTCCAGCCTATACAGCTTGGAGTAAGACAACATGCATAACGAGGATGATGTGGTCAAAATACTCATTTGCCTAATAATTCTGCACTCCCTGTATGCGTTGACCTAAAACATACACTTTTCACAATGTTAAAATCATTCAGATATTGCGTGCCGTTGCGTTATGCACATCGCCATATGTTAGTGCTGGGCGGTATGACCAAAAATGTATATCACAGTATTTTTCTAAAATATATCGGTTTCACGGTATATGACGGTATTTTCCCCTATGCATGACAGGGTGTTAATCACATTTTCTAGTGATTGAGAGAGGAAACACTGCAGGAGATTGACTAGAATGCCCTGTTTTACTGTCATGACAAGTGAATATTGTAGAAAAACTCCACACTAGAGTTAATACAAGTTTGCAAAGCCCCACAAAATGATGCTGTGTGGAGACAACCAATAAAACACAGAACTGCAACACGCTCAGAGTCACACTTACAGACACCTGAATATTACAAGTTGAGTTGAGGGCACCTTAAAGCATTTTAAAAATCTAGCACTCGCTGAACGAATGACCCAGCTCAGTTAAACACAGAAAGAATAAAGCGGTTCGTTTTTTGCCCATTCTTCTTTGAATTGTCAGTTTATTAATTAATTTACATCATTGTCTTTTGTGTATCAGAATAATCCATCGTGATCAGACATGCGGTTGTATCAGTGCATACATTTCATTTTAATAAGACGTGATGAAATATGTGCGCATACACGCTTCTGGTTCATGTCTAGAGCACTAGAGTATATGAAATATGTCCATAAATAATGTAAACGTGCTCGCTCCGGTCTACATCAGTGCTATATGATCATGTGGTGAGGGCTGTTAAACCCATCGCGGGGCAGAAACCGCTCTCTCTCTCTCTCCGTGTGTAGTTTGAATTCTCCACTGTAATCAAGGGTGAATCCGAAATCGCCCCATAACCTCAAATAGAGCATTATTTGGAGGGGACAGCGCTTTGTAGTGGTGTCCGAAGCCCTAGTGGATGTTATTGAGTGCACTCATTCTATCCCATTGCACCGCAATAACGAGTGTACAGCCGATGTGCGTGAAGTCGGACAGTGTTGTGTGTACGTTTTCATTCACTCCTTCAAATAAAGTGATAATTTGGGGAATAGTGAATGAGAGTATAGGATTCAGCCATAGGCTGTGCTCTTACTAGTGTGCATCAGTGAAATGGGTCCCCTTTCAAACAATGACGCGCCGCGTTCCGAACGTTGTTTAAGTGTCACATATACCAGTATTGTGCGGTATCATCAAAATTCACATCATAAATAAAATTAAAGCTGCAAGCAGCATTTATCGGGGTTCAAGCAGTTAAGGCCTTTAAGACCTTTAAGCACACAAGCAATTTTGAACTTTTGGTTGCTGTAGCGCCACCTATGGGCCATTCGGGGTCATACTCTGATAGGTTGTCCCCAAACTGAGGCCTACCATCTGGCCAGGTTTCATGTCTCTAGGCCTTACGGTTTGGCCTGCACGATGCGTTTTACGAAACCTTACAATTACAATAGGGTTTCAGCATTTCATGCTTGAACCCCTAATAAATACTGGTATTCGGTATGAACCGGTATACCGCCCCGATATGTACATTTGCGATATTTTGATATATTGCGCAGCCCTAACCCTTAATTGCAATAATCTTAAAATAGCGATAGCCAGTATATCAGTCTATTGACCAAATCCTGTGGTTGTGTTTATTGTTATTTAGACAGTGTTCTGATCTCCAGTCACTTTTTCCTTTTCAAAGTCCATTTCCGCTCGTGGGTAAACACGTTTCCTCATCAGATACATTCACTAAACCTTTTCATCGCCTCTAAATCCTGCTGGATAATTCAGATTGATCTGAATCACAGAATGAACAGTTTTATTTTATGGTAACACTCTTTTGATAGCGCCTCAAGAACAGTAAAAACAGTAATATTGTGCAATATTACTATTACAAATAACTATTTTTGGTTCTAATATAATTAAAAATGTGATGTACTCCTGTGATGAAAGCTGAATTTATCATCATTACTGCAGTCTTCAGTGTCACATGACCCTTCACTCACTCTCATATGAGGATCTGATGAATAGAAAGTTAGAAGGTCAATATCTTTACTGTCACTTTTGATCAGTTTAATGCGTCCTAAGTATGCGTTTATCTCTGAAGTAGCTACATTTTTCAACTAAATATCCAAATAAATCTAATTATTAAACTAAATTACTGATCTAATGACTGATCTAAAGCTCACACTGCCACTGTATGATAATTGAAATGAACTGATGACATCACTGTTTTCTCCAGAACGGATCTGATTATGCTGCATTATTTTCCTGTTTAACTCTGTAAAGCTGCTGTGAGACAATCTGCAGTGTTAAAAGCGCTATATAAATAAAGTTGACTTAAGCTGTACAGTAATTGTAAGTTGTGTTGGAGCTTGTTAACGGTTTATAATTCCTCTTTGTGTTGTAGGTGTGGCGGATGGGGTCGGCGGCTGGCGGGACTATGGGGTCGACCCCTCTCAGTTCTCTGGGACGCTCATGAGGACGTGCGAGCGGCTCGTCAAAGAAGGGCGATTTGTGCCAAGCAACCCCGTGGGAATCCTCACCACCAGCTACTATGAGCTCCTGCAGAACAAAGTGCCGCTATTAGGTGAGCAGGCATCTCCAGATCAGGGATTATAACGTAGAAAAGGTGTTCAATGGAAGTCTGTCATTAAATGAAGGGATTTATTCCTCAAATATATTTTCAAATGAAAACTGTAGAGACATTAAATCAAAATGGAGGCCGTTGGGATTGAGGCGTAATGCTCTGGCTTCAATTATCCTGCGGTCGCTGTGTGTCACATGCTGGTGTACTCGGGAATATCCGTCATATTCACATCTTTTGCTTCTAAAGTTACTAAGTTTGTTCTTGTGGATGCTTGAGGTGTCTGAAATGATTTTGCATGCTTAAAATCCAGTGAGACCATCTCTTTGCTATCCACAGACTGTGACTTTACCCTCAGACTAACATGTGCAATGTCCTCTTAACTTTAAGTGACTGAGTGATATGTGAAGGCTAAGTACAGAAACCCATCCCTGGAATTTGTCCCAATTAGTGCACACACAGACACACACACATTAGGAGCAGTGGGCATCCCGGGGAGCAATTGAGGGCATCTCAGTCGTATTGAGAATTGAACTCCCACCCCTCGGGTCACCAGTCTGACTCTCTGACCACTAGGCCACGACTGCCCTAAACTAAGCATGCGCTGACATTTGAGACCGTACACAGATGAGCTATGAAACTGAGGACTGGATGTTCTGGGACAGAGAGTACAGCTTTATTTTTCCTGACTCGGGAGGGAAGTGTTTTTTTGGGAAGGGCTTTGGCTCATTTTTCTCAGGATGAGATCAAAGCTGTAACTAAAATATAATGGACTGAAATGAGTCACTGTACAGCGGACTGCTCTCAAAAACACTCTGCGGGCAAGATGAGTCACGGACAGGGAGTCTACTGGGTCACGAGATTGAGTTCTGGTATTAAAGCTGCACACCATGGCACATTTAAATCAGCTATGCACCAAAACGTGAATGTAAGTGTTGTGCTTGTGTTTGTGGACTTCAGGAAGCAGTACGGCATGCCTCGTGGTGCTGGACAGGCACAGTCACCGGCTGCACACGGCTAACCTCGGAGACTCGGGCTTTCTGGTGGTGCGCGGCGGAGAGGTGGTGCACAGGTCTGACGAGCAGCAGCACTACTTCAACACGCCGTTCCAGCTCTCCATCGCTCCTCCTGAGGCAGAGGGCTCCGTCCTCAGTGACAGGTGAGACCGCCCTGACCGTGTCCCCGGTCAGTGAGAGCACGATTAGGCCGCTATTAATGCCACTGGATTATCAGGTTCTCCCGGAGAACACTACAGCCTCTACTCTGAAGTCTAGGATACGCAATGATCCCTAATCTAACGTTTCAGATTAAAACGCCTTTATTGTGATAATTGTGCACAAGCCACGATTTATTTGATTAACCAACTTTTACTGTAGCCCTCACACTAACATTGTATTCTCTAGCAGTGTGTTAATTATTGATCATTAATAATATAATATTCATAATTCAGGGTTTGATTGTAGGGGTGGGAGAAAAGGTTCGTTATCCAACGATTCAGAATCGATTCTGTGTTCAATTCAAACGGCCACTTCACCGCTGTGTGTGTGTGTGTGTGTGTGTGTGTGTGTGTGCGCGCGGTCACCGGCCAAACAGAACCACCCGTTGATAGGCAAACGTTCGTATGCTGGTGAATCGGCTTCGTTTAAGATAAAATGGAGGAACTAGGATCTGCTCAGGGGCGGCGCACCCGCGGGGACACTTCTCCCGCTGAGAGGGTTCAACACACACACGCTTTCTGCAGTTTTGCTCAAACGGTGTGAGATGGTGGTCCAGTGGGTTAAACCATGGAACTGATATGCAGAAGGTTGCTGGTTCGATCCCAGCGGTCTCCATCAGTGTGTCCTTGGGCAAGGCACTTTACTCCATGTTGCTCCAGGGGGATTGTCCCTGTGATAAGGCACTGTAAGTCGCTTTGGATAAAAGCGTCTGCCAAATGCAGAAATGTAAATGTAAACGCCTCACAGCAGTCGCTCCTCCGCTTCTCTGGCCGCTCTGAGTCTGCACTCGCTGCGGCTGCCTCTCCATTTCTAAAATGTATTTTGCTTATTAAATGCAAAGGTTTTAATTTCAAAAGCATTTCTGAAATAAGTTCATATTTCCAACAAAGGAAATTCTGAGCCAAGATAACGCAGTGGTGCTCAAGTCGGCTATACGGCGCTTTCCTTGCCATGCTTCATAACACTCCTGTGTCTCCGATGCGGTGGCCGGGACATGAACCTGCCAACATCCCTGGCATAATTTTTGGAATGACTTATTGAATATTGCTGAGCTACTGCAATAGTTCAGCAATATTCAACAAAGGCTTCGTTTTCGCTAAATGTCTCTCATGACTGTTGCAGCTCGGCTCTCATGTGAGATGTGATGCGCACACTCTGAGTTTGGCTTCTCAGCGAGCGCTAAAGTTGATTTTCTTCTGCATTAGCCGAAGTTTTAAAGATTTTTTTGAGCTCAAGCGAAAAAAAGTTTACTTTGCTTAAGACATTTTTTGTTAAAACGTTCTAAAGAAACTGAAAAATTCACACTTAGTTGTAAATTGAGAACTGTTTATTCTTAATGATTGTTCTTTGCAATTGTATATGTCTTACTGTTTCATTGTTAATCTTGAATATAATATAGTATGGAAAGAAACAAAGAAATCTTCAAAATCATTTTTAATATGGCAATACTGTCAACAGATATTCTAACTAAAAACAAAACGCACATTAGCTCCAATTTTGGTTCAAGTGTAAAGTTCATGTATTTGGACAGCAGGATAATTAGTTACCAAAAATGTATGTTAAGAATCGTTTTGGGAATCGGATCGAATCGTGAAGTGCCTTAAGATGTTGTTGACTGAGTGCCACATTGGTCAATTCTAGAGGTGGGGGAAAAAAATCAATTCATATATGAATCATTGATTCCATCTTCCACCGATTCTGATGAGCTGATGACATCACCGTTTTCTCCAGAATGGCTGTACGGCTGAATAAAATTATGCTGCATTATTTTCCTGTTTAACACTGTGAAGCTGCTCTGAGACAATCTGCATTGTTAAAAGCGCTATATAAATAAACTTGACTTGACTATTTTGAAAAATAAAACTTAAATATCTGATCTTTCTGCCATTACGAAACACACTTTTGGCTGTTTATAGCATTCTCTCTGTTAATGTGGTAAAACACAGTAATAATTTTGACTATGTATTGGTATGTAATATATGGTGCTGGATAAAGCTTTAAAATGGACCTTGAAGTGCTTTAAGTTGACCTTGGAAAAGGCATACGAACCCTAAGTATCGGTTTGGCACCGGTATCATAAAAAACTAATGGTGCGTTCACACCGGACGCGATTCGCGCGAGTGATTTACATGTTAAGTCAATGCAGAGACGCGAAATGGCATTCTGCGGCGCGATTCGCGCGAATGAGGCGGCGAGATTTGCGCGATTGAGGCGGTGCGAATGACGCGAATTGAGCGTTTTGAACGCGTGATTCGCGCGAATCGCTCAAGTTGAAAAATCTGAACTTTGGCGGATATTTCGCGCCGCGTTAACCAATCACGAGCTTGCTCTAGTAGTGACGCATTTACAAGCGGAGGCAGAAATCCCAACAACAATGGAGGACAAGATAATCGTGGCCGTATGTGGAGACCCGGAGCTGTGATACATCATCCTATCACTACAGGAACAGGAATAAAGGAATAAAAAGGATCTTGCTTGGAAGAAAGTGAGTTATTGTGAGCCAAGTGAGCCATTTCACAACGAGACAGGAGCAGAAAAAAAGAGCCAGAGCAGCGGCAAATGTGAGAAGCACTAGCCGAGGAAAGGCGGGTCTCGCCGGGTAAACGAGCGCTGAGCGCCACTGATCGCCTGGATCTCACAACTCCGAAAACGGCAGATAAAATGCTCAAATAGGCTCTTTTTATAAATTAACCACAGATTTGAGCTTTAAACAACTATATTATCGCCTGAAAAAGTCTTTAAACTACGTTTTGTCACACATTAATAGTAGCATTTTTTACAAAAAAGACGAGCTGGCTCATGTAGGGCAGAAGCCCCTCACTTGACGCGAATTCGCGTCTGTTGTGTAGTTGTCACACGCGAATGAAGCGAGTAAACTCAAAATGTTCAAGCGTCCACCTTCGCGCGAATCGCGTCCGGTGTGAACGCACCATTAGAGTTCAGTGTAACCGTTTCAGTCGTATCCGACTCTCGTGAGTCCATGAGCATCTCTCGCCTTACGCAAGAGACCGGTCATCAGGTCCCTCCCCATCACATGACCTGAGGCTCACACGCGGTCTACTAAACATGACCCTAAGTCAGAGATTTACCGTGAATTTATCATCACGGCTGATTCCGCTCTGAGCTACAGCGGTTAGTTTTAATCTCTCCGGACACTCGACATGGCCTCAGTGAATGCAGACATTAGCATGGCTTCCCTCTGACACATGAGCGAGTAGAAGTAGCTCTCCGAGGCCAGATGTTCTTTAATACTGATCCATTTCTAAACCGGTTTCTTAATTTCTCTGAATGTTTTATTGAGAGTAAGTGTGGCGTTTAAACCGCATGACCCTGCAGACGGAGGGAACGACAGACAGTGTGTCTGGATTTCCTGGAACAGAACAGGACACCTCACAGCTGATCTGTGTCTGCGTGCTTGATGCTGTAATGGGGATCAGGCTGAACGCTTGATTCCTTTCCACTGCACTGCTTACTGGGATGGCAGAATGTGCCGTTATAATGGGGTTAGGAGCATTATTGAGTGACCTCATGACACTGAGATGAGTGTTTCCTCTGAGGAATCATGACTACAGTAGTGACCGTTGTGTGCTCTGGTTCCCACAGCCCTGATGCGGCCGATAGCTCATCCTTCGATGTTCAGCTGGGGGACATTATTCTCACAGCGACGGACGGCCTCTTCGACAACATGCCAGACTACATGATTTTACAAGAGCTCAAAAAACTCAAGGTAGCAGAACATCTACATACAACACTTGTCCATGTGTCTGTCGTCCAGCGACTAACACACGCGTGTGCTCTGCTTTCAGAACACCAACTATGAGAGCATCCAGCAAACAGCCAAGAGCATCGCTGAGCAGGCACACGTCCTAGCATACGACCCCAACTACATGTCTCCCTTCGCACAGTTCGCCTGCGACAACGGCTTAAACGTCAGAGGTGAGATATATTATAATTCATTCACTATATAGGGGATGGGGAACGATCAGACAGTGCTCTATATAGGGGATGGGGAACGATCAGACAGTGCTCTATATAGGGGATGGGGAACGATCAGACAGTGCTCTATATAGGGGATGGGGAACGATCAGACAGTGCTCTATATAGGGGATGGGGAACGATCAGACAGTGCTCTATATAGGGGATGGGGAACGATCAGACAGTGCTCTATATAGGGGATGGGGAACGATCAGACAGTGCTCTATATAGGGGATGGGGAACGATCAGACAGTGCTCTATATAGGGGATGGGGAACGATCAGACAGTGCTCTATATAGGGGATGGGGAACGATCAGACAGTGCTCTATATAGGGGATGGGGAACGATCAGACAGTGCTCTATATAGGGGATGGGGAACGATCAGACAGTGCTCTATATAGGGGATAGGGAACGATCAGACAGTGCTCTATATAGGGGATGGGGAACGATCAGACAGTGCTCTATATAGGGGATGGGGAACGATCAGACAGTGCTCTATATAGGGGATGGGGAACGATCAGACAGTGCTCTATATAGGGGATGGGGAACGATCAGACAGTGCTCTATATAGGGGATGGGGAACGATCAGACAGTGCTCTATATAGGGGATGGGGAACGATCAGACAGTGCTCTATATAGGGGATGGGGAACGATCAGACAGTGCTCTATATAGGGGATGGGGAACGATCAGACAGTGCTCTATATAGGGGATGGGGAACGATCAGACAGTGCTCTATATAGGGGATGGGGAACGATCAGACAGTGCACTATATAGGGGATGGGGAACGATCAGACAGTGCTCTATATAGGGGATGGGGAACGATCAGACAGTGCACTATATAGGGGATGGGGAACGATCAGACAGTGCTCTATATAGGGGATGGGGAACGATCAGACAGTGCTCTATATAGGGGATGGGGAACGATCAGACAGTGCTCTATATAGGGGATGGGGAACGATCAGACAGTGCACTATATAGGGGATGGGGAACGATCAGACAGTGCTCTATATAGGGGATGGGGAACGATCAGACAGTGCTCTATATAGGGGATGGGGAACGATCAGACAGTGCTCTATATAGGGGATGGGGAACGATCAGACAGTGCACTATATAGGGGATGGGGAACGATCAGACAGTGCTCTATATAGGGGATGGGGAACGATCAGACAGTGCACTATATAGGGGATGGGGAACGATCAGACAGTGCACTATATAGGGGATGGGGAACGATCAGACAGTGCACTATATAGGGGATGGGGAACGATCAGACAGTGCTCTATATAGGGGATGGGGAACGATCAGACAGTGCTCTATATAGGGGATGGGGAACGATCAGACAGTGCACTATATAGGGGATGGGGAACGATCAGACAGTGCTCTATATAGGGGATGGGGAACGATCAGACAGTGCTCTATATAGGGGATGGGGAACGGTCAGACAGTGCTCTATATAGGGGATGGGGAACGATCAGACAGTGCTCTATATAGGGGATGGGGAACGATCAGACAGTGCTCTATATAGGGGATGGGGAACGATCAGACAGTGCTCTATATAGGGGATGGGGAACGATCAGACAGTGCTCTATATAGGGGATGGGGAACGATCAGACAGTGCTCTATATAGGGGATGGGGAACGATCAGACAGTGCTCTATATAGGGGATGGGGAACGATCAGACAGTGCTCTATATAGGGGATGGGGAACGATCAGACAGTGCTCTATATAGGGGATGGGGAACGATCAGACAGTGCTCTATATAGGGGATGGGGAACGATCAGACAGTGCACTATATAGGGGATGGGGAACGATCAGACAGTGCACTATATAGGGGATGGGGAACGATCAGACAGTGCTCTATATAGGGGATGGGGAACGATCAGACAGTGCACTATATAGGGGATGGGGAACGATCAGACAGTGCACTATATAGGGGATGGGGAACGATCAGACAGTGCTCTATATAGGGGATGGGGAACGATCAGACAGTGCTCTATATAGGGGATGGGGAACGATCAGACAGTGCTCTATATAGGGGATGGGGAACGATCAGACAGTGCACTATATAGGGGATGGGGAACGATCAGACAGTGCTCTATATAGGGGATGGGGAACGATCAGACAGTGCTCTATATAGGGGATGGGGAACGATCAGACAGTGCTCTATATAGGGGATGGGGAACGATCAGACAGTGCTCTATATAGGGGATGGGGAACGATCAGACAGTGCTCTATATAGGGGATGGGGAACGATCAGACAGTGCTCTATATAGGGGATGGGGAACGATCAGACAGTGCTCTATATAGGGGATGGGGAACGATCAGACAGTGCTCTATATAGGGGATGGGGAACGATCAGACAGTGCTCTATATAGGGGATGGGGAACGATCAGACAGTGCTCTATATAGGGGATGGGGAACGATCAGACAGTGCTCTATATAGGGGATGGGGAACGATCAGACAGTGCTCTATATAGGGGATGGGGAACGATCAGACAGTGCTCTATATAGGGGATGGGGAACGATCAGACAGTGCTCTATATAGGGGATGGGGAACGATCAGACAGTGCTCTATATAGGGGATGGGGAACGATCAGACAGTGCACTATATAGGGGATGGGGAACGATCAGACAGTGCTCTATATAGGGGATGGGGAACGATCAGACAGTGCACTATATAGGGGATGGGGAACGATCAGACAGTGCTCTATATAGGGGATGGGGAACGATCAGACAGTGCTCTATATAGGGGATGGGGAACGATCAGACAGTGCTCTATATAGGGGATGGGGAACGATCAGACAGTGCACTATATAGGGGATGGGGAACGATCAGACAGTGCTCTATATAGGGGATGGGGAACGATCAGACAGTGCTCTATATAGGGGATGGGGAACGATCAGACAGTGCTCTATATAGGGGATGGGGAACGATCAGACAGTGCTCTATATAGGGGATGGGGAACGATCAGACAGTGCTCTATATAGGGGATGGGGAACGATCAGACAGTGCTCTATATAGGGGATGGGGAACGATCAGACAGTGCTCTATATAGGGGATGGGGAACAATCAGACAGTGCACTATATAGGGGATGGGGAACGATCAGACAGTGCTCTATATAGGGGATGGGGAACGATCAGACAGTGCTCTATATAGGGGATGGGGAACGATCAGACAGTGCTCTATATAGGGGATGGGGAACGATCAGACAGTGCTCTATATAGGGGATGGGGAACGATCAGACAGTGCTCTATATAGGGGATAGGGAACGATCAGACAGTGCACTATATAGGGGATGGGGAACGATCAGACAGTGCTCTATATAGGGGATAGGGAACGATCAGACAGTGCACTATATAGGGGATGGGGAACGATCAGACAGTGCTCTATATAGGGGATGGGGAACGATCAGACAGTGCACTATATAGGGGATGGGGAACAATCAGACAGTGCACTATATAGGGGATGGGGAACGATCAGACAGTGCTCTATATAGGGGATGGGGAACAATCAGACAGTGCACTATATAGGGGATGGGGAACGATCAGACAGTGCTCTATATAGGGGATGGGGAACGATCAGACAGTGCTCTATATAGGGGATGGGGAACGATCAGACAGTGCTCTATATAGGGGATGGGGAACGATCAGACAGTGCTCTATATAGGGGATGGGGAACGATCAGACAGTGCTCTATATAGGGGATAGGGAACGATCAGACAGTGCACTATATAGGGGATGGGGAACGATCAGACTGTGCTCTATATAGGGGATAGGGAACGATACCCATTATCATATTGATGCTTGGATGCATTTTTATATTCCTGAATATACTGACATTTATTCAATGGCACATGTGAACACTGTACATGTCAAGTAAATGCGTAGTGTTGACGTTTGCCTGACAACGTTCCCTGTTTTTCTTTCCACAGGAGGAAAGCCAGATGACATCACCGTTCTGCTGTCAATTGTAGCGGAGTACACAGACTAATGTTTACAAGGGCTGCAAAATGCTTCTCTTGTCGTCTTCCTCTCAGTCACTGGACTGGCAGCTGTTTCCTGCTGGCGGGATTGAGGGCTGTTTGAGTTGGAGCCCATGTGTTCACTGGGACAGTACTTCTAATGATGTCGCCTGCAGGCTCCAGTAAAACACGGACAAGGGTTGTACACTTATCCAGTGCATCTGTAAGAATCACCAGTGTTCCCGTCATCCAGTGATGAATGATGTGAAGGCTCAAGAAGTCACAAATGGAGAAAGAATGAGAGTAAAGTAGAAAGGTCCCCCCAAAAAAAGTTTCTGTATTAAGAAGAAACATTAAGATGGAAGCGTTATGCCATAGGATTCTTTGCAAACGCCTAAGGGAGACGCCCTCGGGTTACAAGAGCCTTGAGATGGCATGTTTATTTAAAAACACACCTGATCTGCTGGACAGCGGTCAGCGAAGGGCCAGTGTCTGCTACAAACTCTTCACTAGCAAATGGACAGTTTGTCGTCAGTGTCATAGCGTAACTTTACAATTCTAGATTGATTATGACGCTTAACCTCATCAAATACTGTCAAACTTAATGATCAACAATTGAAATGCCTTTCCTTTGAAATAATGACGGATGAAAGACCGCAAGATTGCAGAGCAAGTTCTCAAAACATTAAATAAAAGAGTAGGACGGATGAGTAAGTACAGATCTTGGGGAAACCTTCCCTTCATATTTATGAACTGAAAACAGGTTTACTCCACGTAATTACCGCAGACTGCAAGGGATTGTGGGATGTGGAAAAGAACAGTCCCACTTAAACCACTTTGAGAGGTTCACATGCATGTGGTGTGTGTGTGTGTGTGTGTGTGAGGAGCGTTTACGAGGTGTAGATGTTTTGGAAACTGGCTGTATATTTATGTACATGTATGCATCTGGAGAGTGTAGTTATTACACATCAGATGTACATGAGAATATATTTGATAATTGTGTGGATTCGGTGTTAAAATATTTTTCTTGATTTTTTTTTTTTTTTGTAAAATTTGATTTTAAAATATCCCTCGAGGTGTTTACGCACAAAGCTAATGCTAGCATCTGTGAATGCTTTCAGTGGGTATGTCATGGATCACATGATCTAATAAAATTATATTTTTATAACCTCTGTTGCTCGCCGTTTTCCTTTAGTAAATGTTATGAACAAAGCAATATTCCACAGTAAACCCTGTTTAACTGTAAACAGGGTTTTTTAATAAACTGAACAGCTTCAATTATGTAATGTCACAAATGCTGTCTGAGGAGTAAAGTTTGTAAACAAAACTTGAAGTTGGCTTGAGAAAGCTGGACCAGAAAGTTTAAAAAGCTTCAAGTTTGACAGTTTTGAAGGAAATGCAGGCGATAGATAGATTGACACTCACTCACTCACTCACTCACTCACTCACTCACTCACTCACTCCACACTCCTCACTCACACACTCACTCACTCACTCACACACTCACACACTCACTCACACACTCACTCACTCACACACACACTCACTCACACACTCACTCACACACTCACTCACACACTCACTCCACACTCCTCACTCCTCACTCACTCACACACTCACTCACACACTCACTCCACACTCACTCACTCACTCACTCACTCACTCACTCACTCACTCACTCACTCACCACTCCTCACTCACTCACTCACTCACTCACTCACTCACTCACACACACTCCTCACTCACTCACTCACTCACTCACTCACTCACTCACTCACTCACTCACTCACTCACTCACTCACTCACTCACTCCACACTCACTCACTCACTCCACACTCCTCACTCACTCACTCACACACACACACACACACTCCTCACTCACTCACACACTCCTCACTCACTCACTCACACACACACTCACTCACTCCACACTCCTCACTCACTCACTCACTCACTCCACACTCCTCACTCACTCACTCACTCACTCCACACTCCTCACTCACTCACTCACTCACTCACTCACTCACTCACTCACTCACTCACTCACTCACTCACTCACTCACTCACTCACTCACTCACTCACTCACTCACTCCACACTCCTCACTCACACACTCACTCACTCACTCACTCACTCACTCACACACTCACTCACACACTCACTCACACACTCACTCACACACTCACTCACTCACTCCACACTCCACACTCCTCACTCACTCACTCACTCACTCACTCACTCACTCACTCACTCACTCACTCACTCACTCACTCACTCACTCCACACTCCTCACTCACACACTCACTCACACACTCACACACTCACACACTCACTCACACACTCACACACTCACTCACTCACTCCACACTCCTCACTCACTCACTCACTCACTCACTCACTCACTCACTCCACACTCCCTCACTCACTCCACACTCCTCACTCACTCACTCACACACACACACACACACACTCCTCACTCACTCACACACTCCTCACTCACTCACTCACTCCACACTCCTCACTCACTCACACACTCACACACTCACACACTCACTCACTCACTCACTCCACACTCCTCACTCACTCCACACTCCTCACTCACTCACTCACTCACTCACTCACTCACTCACTCACTCACTCACTCCACACTCCTCACTCACACACTCACTCACACACTCACTCACTCACTCACACACTCACTCACACACTCACTCACACACTCACTCACACACTCACTCACACACTCACTCACTCACTCCACACTCCTCACTCACTCACTCACTCACTCACTCACTCACTCACTCACTCACTCACTCACTCACTCACACACTCACTCACACACTCACTCACACACTCACTCACTCACTCACTCCACACACTCACTCACACACTCACTCACACACTCACTCACACACTCACTCACACACTCACTCACACACTCACTCACACACTCACTCACTCACTCCACACTCCTCACTCACTCACTCACTCACTCACTCCACACTCACTCACTCACTCACTCACTCACTCACTCACTCACTCACTCACTCACTCACTCACTCACTCACCACTCACTCACTCCACACTCACTCACTCACTCCACACTCACTCACTCCACACTCACTCACTCCACACTCACTCACTCACTCACTCACTCACTCCACACTCCTCACTCACTCACTCACTCACTCACTCACTCACTCACTCCACACTCACTCACTCACTCACTCACTCACTCACTCACTCACTCACTCACTCACTCACTCACTCACTCACTCCACACTCCTCCCTCACTCACTCACTCACTCCACACTCACTCACACACTCACTCACACACTCACTCACTCACTCACTCACTCACTCACTCACTCCACACTCACTCACTCCACACTCACTCACTCCACACTCACTCACACACTCACTCACACACTCACTCACTCACACACTCACTCACTCACTCACTCACTCCACACTCCACACTCACTCACTCACTCCACACTCACTCACTCACTCCACACTCACTCACTCACTCACTCACTCCACACTCACTCACTCACTCACTCACTCACTCACTCACACACTCACTCACACACTCACACACTCACTCACACACTCACTCACTCACACACTCACTCACTCACTCACTCCACACTCCTCACTCACTCACTCACTCACTCACACACTCACTCACACACTCACTCACTCACTCACTCCACACTCCTCACTCACACACTCACTCACACACTCACTCACTCACTCACTCACACACTCACTCACACACTCACTCACACACTCACTCACTCACTCACTCCACACTCCACACTCCTCACTCACTCACTCACTCACTCACTCACTCACTCACTCACTCACTCACTCACTCACTCACTCACTCACTCACTCACTCACTCACTCCTCACTCACTCACTCACTCACTCACTCACTCACTCACTCACTCACCACTCACTCACTCCACACTCACTCACTCACTCCACACTCACTCACTCACTCACTCACTCACTCACTCACTCACTCACTCACTCACTCACTCACTCACTCACTCACTCACTCACTCCACACTCCTCACTCACTCACTCACTCCACACTCCACACTCCTCCCTCACTCACTCACTCACTCCACACTCCACACTCCTCCCTCACTCACTCACTCACTCCACACTCACTCACACACTCACTCACTCACTCACTCACTCACTCACTCACTCCACACTCCTCACTCACTCACTCACTCACTCACTCACTCACTCACTCACTCACTCACTCAACACTCACTCCACACTCCTCCCTCACTCACTCACTCACTCCACACTCACTCACTCACTCCACACTCACTCACTCACTCCTCACTCACTCACTCACTCACTCACTCACTCACTCACTCACTCACTCACTCACTCACTCACTCACTCCACACTCCTCACTCACTCACTCACTCACTCACTCACTCACTCACTCACTCACTCACTCACTCACTCACTCACTCACTCCACACTCCACACTCCACACTCCACACTCCACACTCACTCACACACTCCACACACTCACTCACACACTCACTCACTCACTCTCACTCACTCACTCACTCACTCACTCACTCACTCACTCCACACTCCTCCCTCACTCACTCACTCACTCCACACTCACTCACACACTCACTCCACACTCACTCACACACTCACTCACACACACTCACTCACTCACTCACTCACTCACTCACTCACTCCACACTCACTCACTCACTCCACACTCACTCACTCACTCCTCACTCACTCACTCACTCACTCACTCACTCACTCACTCACTCACTCACTCACTCACTCACTCACTCACTCACTCACTCACTCACTCACTCACTCACTCCACACTCCTCACTCACTCACTCACTCACTCACTCACTCACTCACTCACTCACTCACTCACTCACTCACTCCACACTCACTCACTCACTCACTCACTCACTCACTCACTCACTCACTCACTCACTCACTCACTCCACACTCCTCCCTCACTCACTCACTCACTCCACACTCACTCACACACTCACTCACACACTCACTCACTCACTCACTCACTCACTCACTCACTCCACACTCACTCACTCCACACTCACTCACTCCACACTCACTCACACACTCACTCACACACTCACTCACTCACTCACTCACTCACTCACTCACTCACTCCACACTCACTCACTCACTCCACACTCACTCACTCACTCCTCACTCACTCACTCACTCACTCACTCACTCACTCACTCACTCACTCACTCACTCACTCACTCCACACTCCTCACTCACTCACTCACTCACTCACTCACTCACTCACTCACTCACTCACTCACTCACTCACTCACTCACTCACTCACTCACTCCACACTCCACACTCCACACTCACTCACACACTCCACACACTCACTCACACACTCACTCACTCACTCACTCACTCACTCACTCACTCACTCACTCACTCACTCACTCACTCCACACTCCTCCCTCACTCACTCACTCACTCCACACTCACTCACACACTCACTCCACACTCACTCACACACACTCACTCACTCACTCACTCACTCACTCACTCACTCACTCACTCACTCACTCACTCACTCACTCACTCACTCACTCACTCACTCACTCACACACACACTCACTCACTCACTCACTCACTCACTCACTCACACACTCACTCACTCACTCACTCCACACTCACTCACACACACTCACTCACTCACTCACTCACTCACTCACTCACTCACTCCACACTCACTCACTCACTCCACACTCACTCACTCACTCCTCACTCACTCACTCACTCACTCACTCACTCACTCACTCACTCACTCACTCACTCACTCACTCACTCACTCACTCCACACTCCTCACTCACTCACTCACTCACTCACTCACTCACTCACTCACTCACTCACTCACTCCACACTCCACACTCCACACTCACTCACACACTCCACACACTCACTCACACACTCACTCACTCACTCACTCACTCACTCACTCACTCACTCACTCACTCACTCACTCACTCCACACTCCTCCCTCACTCACTCACTCACTCCACACTCACTCACACACTCACTCCACACTCACTCACACACTCACTCACACTCACTCACTCACTCACTCACTCACTCACTCACTCACTCACTCACTCACTCACTCACTCACTCACTCACTCACTCACACACACACTCACTCACTCACTCACTCACACACTCACTCACTCACACACTCACTCACTCCACACTCCTCCCTCACTCACTCACTCACTCACTCACTCCACACTCACTCACTCACACACTCACTCACTCACTCACTCACTCACTCACTCACTCACTCCACACTCACTCACTCACTCACTCACTCCACACTCACTCACTCACTCCACACTCACTCACTCACTCACTCACTCACTCACTCACTCACTCACTCCACACTCACTCACTCACTCACTCACACACTCACTCACTCACACACTCACACACTCACACACTCCACACTCCTCACTCACTCACTCACTCACTCACTCACTCACTCCACACTCCTCACTCACTCACTCACTCACTCACTCCACACTCCTCACTCACTCACTCACTCACTCACTCCACACTCCTCACTCACTCACTCACTCACTCACTCCACACTCCTCACTCACTCACTCCACACTCACTCACTCCACACTCACTCACTCCACACTCACTCACTCACTCCACACTCCTCACTCACTCACTCACTCACTCACTCACTCACTCACTCCACACTCCTCACTCACTCACTCACTCCACACTCCTCACTCACTCACTCACTCACTCACTCCACACTCCTCACTCACTCACTCCACACTCACTCACTCCACACTCACTCACTCACTCACTCACTCACTCACTCACTCACTCCACACTCCTCACTCACTCACTCACTCACTCCACACTCCACACTCCACACTCCACACTCACTCACTCACTCACTCACTCACTCACTCACTCACTCCACACTCCTCACTCACTCACTCCACACTCACTCACTCCACACTCACTCACTCACTCACTCACTCACTCACTCACTCACTCACTCACTCACTCACTCACTCCACACTCCTCACTCACTCACTCACTCACTCACTCCACACTCCTCACTCACTCACTCCACACTCACTCACTCCACACTCACTCACTCACTCACTCACTCACTCACTCACTCCACACTCCACACTCCACACTCCACACTCCACACTCCACACTCCACACTCCACACTCCACACTCCACACTCCACACTCCACACTCCACACTCACTCACTCACTCCACACTCCACACTCCACACTCCACACTCACTCACTCACTCACTCACTCACTCACTCACTCACTCACTCACTCACTCACTCACTCACTCACTCACTCACTCCACACTCCACACTCCACACTCCACACTCCACACTCCACACTCCACACTCCACACTCCACACTCCACACTCACTCACTCACTCACTTAAGATGTTAAGTAAATTAAGTCTCCAATTTTCACATTCTCAAAGTTTGTGATGTGATTCAGAGCTGGATGGTTTTTATTTTCATTTCATTTGTCATTTTAGCTTTATTTGTAGTTCAGTTAAAGGTATTACAGTGAGACTAATACATTTTTAAGAAGCAAATACTGCATGTAATCTCTTAATACGAGCCGTTCATAAAAGCAGCATGTATAATAATTCTGCAAGAATATATTACTGGTCTTAGATGAAGCGTAGCATATTTCACTGCAGGAGCGCGATGTGTTCTACCCACACACACAGCAGTGCTCGCTTCACGAGCCATGTGCACCCTGAGGAATTACACCATCAGGTGAAGCCACCTGTCGCTTTCTCTTGATCTGGTTCTGTAGTCATTTCAAGTTCATTAAAGCATTTTTTTCAATGTTCAATAAGTCTCTTTATGTTGGTAGATTGTCTTCCTGAAGACAAATGAGACTAAATGACACACTTCAGCTTTGATGGTGTGTTCACATCAGATGCGAATGAAGCGTTTCGCGCGAGTGATTTTCATGTTAAATCAATGCAAAGACGCGAATAGACAAATCTGAACTTTGGCGGATATTCGCGCCGCGTTAACCAATCAGGAGCTTGCTCTAGTAGTAACAACAATGAGGACACAATCATATGTGGATACCCGGAGCTGTACGATACATCTTCATAGTTTATAGAAACAGGAGTAAAAAGAATCTTGCTTGGAAGAAAGTGAGTGAGGAGGTCGGACAGTCGTAAAAAGCGCTCTTTACGATCGATGCCCCGAATCCAGGATTAGGGTTCGGATTCAGCCGAATATTGGGCTTTTTGAATTTTTTCCACCGAACCGAACCCTAGGCTTGCACTACACACGCCCCGCTGGCGACCGTAATGACGCCGCCGTTGATTATGATGACGTGTTTACTAGCTGGACCGTTCGACTGCGGTCGGCTGTGAGAAAGAGAAAATGGAACTTGTGAATAGGGCTGTGTTACGTGCTTGGAAGGTGTTAAAAGGATGATGACGCAACTGTTGAGGTGTGCAGGCAGCAAAAGAATCAACAGACTGAATTAATAACCTTGACTGGTTTATTTCCAGAAAATAATAGGTTACCAAAACCGATAACACAAGAAAAAGGTAGAAAAACAAAACCGAGATCTTCAGCATATACGACGCTCAAAATAAACTACACTGACTACAAAACAAGATTACAGCTGAGGGCGATCTCTCTTTCTAACTAAATAACAATAAGGAAAACTATCTATCTAACTAAAACAAAATAAACAGGCAACTAAAGCAGCAATGAAGGAATCAACTCTACCAAATGACACGCCGCGGCCTCATACGCGTGTAATGCGTTGATCTCAAACACCTGCGAGCACTACAACCACAGCGTGCAAACATTCTCAGACGGAACTAATATGTCACTGACATAATAATGAACAAACCCCAACGGAGTGTTAACTCGGCAATAACTAAGCACAAACTTCAACAAATAAACAGGGCACTTGACAGTCACCGATAAGACAGAGATGAGTGAGTTCGTATGAATCCCCTCACTGCCCATTTACAAGAAATGGAGCCTTTTATCATGCCGGCCCGTCCGCTGATTGGTCGACGTCACTCAAACGTCACCCGTTATGTCGAACGTCCTTCATTGCGTAGTGACAGCAGTATAGTTTTCGTCTGCGGTGATTCCCTAGATAAAGCAAAACAAAAAGAATGGAAAAAGACAATTCCCCACCCCCGCTAAACCATACAAGAAAACATATGGAATGTAACAGCTGCAACAACGAATCGATAAAAAACGATTATTAAAAGAGTTGGCAACGAATTTCATTATCGATTTGTTGTGTTGCGCGACTATTATGCCCGTCAATAAGACGTGGAGATGTTTGAGTTTAAAAAAAGCACGGTTGAGCACAAAGCAGAGTGGAAGCGGGCGAGCCGTGCTGTACCCGTCCCACGCAGTGGAAAAGCAAACCGAGCCGAGCGTAGCAGTCGAAAAGCGCCATTAATAAATCGAAAAAGTGTCTTAATTGCAGCAAAAGCAACGCGACTAGAGTTGTTCCAATTCTAGTATCGGAAATATCATCGATACCACAAAAAATTCTGGCATCGGTATCGGCGAGTACTTGAACCCATGTACCGATCCGATACCATTTCCTTAAAGGTCCCGTTCTTCGTGTGTTTTTGAAGCTTTGATTGTGTGTACAGTGTGCAATATAACATGTGTTCATGTTTCGCGTGTAAAAACACAGTATTTTTCACACAATGTACTCATCTGTACACCGCTGTTCTCACTGTCCTAAAAACGGCTGATGAGTTCCTTTATTCTATGAAGTCCCTCCTTCAGAAATACGTAACGAGTTCTGATTGTGCCAGCGGTTCCTGTGTTGTGATTGGACAGCAGCTTAGCGCACGTGGAAAGGTCACGCCTCTTAACGGGAGATGTATGCGCTCAATGATCTCTACAGCGTCCCTGGGAAAGCCAAACAAAGGTGATTTGACTCCGGGATGAAAATAACAGCGTCTCGATGACATGGAGACAAACACACTCAAACGCAACACTTCCTCTTCTCCACGCAACACTTCCTGTTCTCCACGCGACACTTCCTCTTCTCCACGCAACACTTCCTCTTCTCCACGCAACACTTCCTCTTCTCCACGCGACACTTCCTCTTCTCCACGAGACACTTCCTCTTCTCTACGCGACCGTCCTCTTCTCCACGTGGGACAGCAACAAGACCACGCCCCCTTTTTCGCGTATTCTTGTGGGCGGAGGTTAGTCTGTTCTACTGACGTCATTAATGAAGGAAGTACCAGGATGTAGTCCAAGCCGGCCGTTCGCTGTAGGCTTTGAAAGGGAACTTCTGTTAAATAAAATATCTGGCTTGGCATTGAACTTTGAGCTTTATAATTTTACAGGTATTATTTATGCTCTAACAGCAACATTACACACTAACTAAAGTTTGAACAGTGGGATCAAGAAGAACGGGACCCTTAAACAAGACCTCGTTATGACCGCGAGCTTTGCCTAACCACTGCGCGGCTCTTCTTCGGTGCTCAGAATGCATTGCAAACACAGTAAGTTGTGCTGTTTTGCCACAAGGAACCCCTGTTTAGAGCAGCGAAGAAGAAATGAAAAGGCGTTAGCAGTAGGCTATGTCCGCTGTTTACTGGCTGTGTAGCAGTATTTCGACTCTGTGTGGATGGCGGGCGCCCGCGCACACACACACACACACACGCACGCGTGACGCTCGCTCGCTTTGTAATCTCTGCCGTGTGTCACTATCAACCTCCCCCAGTTTCTCTACGTCCATATTCACAGTCTATGGTCACTATATGAGGACACGAACGCATAAACTGTCCCTTCATGAGAATTTACGGTTTCATTTGGGAAAACTGTCATTTAAGGAACACAGACACTGAAATATCTTCATGGCAAACCGTCAAAATAAAAGTTTGGTTTAAAACATTTTAAATTGACAGAATACTGTGGCGCTGACGCTGTTTATTCTCCATTATAAATAGGCTTCCTTGACTCATGTGCTGTTGGGGGGAGGTGTCCGGGAGGGAAATAGAGAAGGGGGCGGAACGTTTAGATATAGTGAGTTGAGTGGCGGTGAGGAGTTGGTCTCGATCTCTGTGGCGTTTTGTTGTTTTTGAACAGTTAAGACACCTCCTGATACCCGTGTTTTAGGTTGTACACGTTCAGGAAATAAAACACAGCCCGTTGGGTGTTTGTATACCGGATTCTAGTCTCCCGTCTGCTCCTCTGGGAAGTGCACAACATCACAATATATTAGGCTCCTGCTGTACAGTAGATTTAGCTACATCTCTATGTAATAATAATAAGTCTCTACTAATAATAATAATGCCTAGATGGTTGCATATATATATATAATATAGTTTTTTATACAGTTGTATTGTACAACTAAAATACCTTTTTCAGTTTGCAGTTAGATTTGTGGCTGCATTTGAAGTTCTTTTTCCCTTAAGAAAAATAAATAATATTACTGTCAAATGTATATAATAAATACAGTAGTTCACCATGTATTTGTTCATGTTTTATTAAGGGATAAGTCTGAAGCACACCATAAAATAATTCTAGCAATTCATACAGGGCTAGTAGTGCATACAGCTGTATATACAGATACACACACAGGTATCGGATCAGCACTCGGTATCGGCCGATACCCTGAGCCCAGGTATCGGAATCGGGAAGGGAAAAAGGGTATCAAACATCTCTAGACGCCTCATGGCATGGGAGCGCCACGGGGGCGATTCAGCATCTAAAACGAAAACATCTCTGAGTCCTTGATGAGGAGGAAGGGAGTTCAACAGCAGGGGGACGTTAAGTCACTATAAAATCCCACTTTTGCTCCGTTTGGAAGTGAGGAGCGTGGCGTCCCTCCAGCAGCTCTTCTGCTGCTCGATTACTCGTTATCCAGCTTGACAGGTTAGCGTTAGCTTGTTAATAACAGCAGTAAAGCAGGGGTGGTATAGTTTGCAAGACTAAAGACGCGTTTTTATTCACTTGCCTTTTTTGACCCATTCATTTTTCAATCTGTTGCTCTGTTAATTTCGTTGACAAATAATTTAATCAACAACATTTTCACAGACAAAAACGAGACAAATCAAAACCAGCTTTGAATGACAACTATGACTAATATCTGTTGTCATTTTCGGTCAGCATTCGGTCTTAAAGTGACAGCGGTCCATTAACCTGCTTCCATTTGTGCTCTTAATATTAATCAAACAACAAAAGACAGAGAAAAATCACCTCTTTAGTTTGAATAAGGATTCATTATATTTATTATATAGTTGTTATAAAGAATGCATATCATTCATTGAAAATAAGACATTGTGTTCTTCTTTAGGAGGAGTAGTTTTATTTATTTGTTACATAATATTTGTTTATGTCACAGCAGTTAAATTTGTGTCTGTATTGCATGTTTAAACTTTAATATCATTCATATTAATAGGTTAATACAGCAGATGTTTTCTCCAGGAGTATATAATGGGTTTGGACATTTTAGAGAAATTCTTAATGCATTACAATTGAACTAAACCCATTAAATTTGTTTGTGAGTGTGTGCGAGTGTAGTGTAGAGAACAAGTTCTAACATCCTGTTAAGTTTTCTGATTAGTATTTTTCTTTATAAAAAAAAACAAAGATGCACTGTCAGTTCTTTTCTTGAATAAAGGATTGGAAATTAATGGGGGGTTTTATCCGATTCATCGATTAATTGAAAATAATCGACAGATTAATCGATTATTAAAATGATCGTTAGTTGCAGCCCTACTTGTGAATAGGACTCGTCTTGTTTGGCAGTACTCTCAGTCAAAAGAAGGATTCAAGTCAAGCTACATGTTCAGTTTGCAGTGCCGATTTGTCTTGTGGTGACAACCTTAAACAACAGCCACTGTTAAAACATTTGCGTATTAAACATCCGAAAGAATACATGAGGGAATCTACAGACAGCAGCCAATGCAGCAACTTCAGGTACAACAGTCATCCTGGCATAATGTTACCTATTCTTAATTACAATTAAATAAAATTATAAACACACTGCTGTAGGGATGCTCATTTCGGTTAATTTTCCCAACCGACAACCGCCGCTCATTATCCGATTATTAACCGTTAACTGATAAGATTATAATATTGAATCGGCATTAAATAAAAATACGATTGACGAGTGTCTGTGAGCCGTTAAAAAGACACTTTTCTCACTGGTTTATTTTATCGTGCAAACATCAGCGTACAGATCAGATATAAATAAAAAGAATAAAATAAATAGACCTACACTAAATATTTTTCACTTAAATAATTACCACATTAAGATGATACATGAATCCGTTTGAAGCTTTGAAGAACCGGAATAGTTGTTTTTAAGTGATGTGTGTTAGTCTGGAGACCGTCTGTTGGCAGAAAACACCTCTAAAGCCTCGCTTATACTTCTGAGCCTCTGCTGACTGCGCGCACGCTTTCTGCGCTCGCCGTTGTGCTGTTCTTTGAAACGACAGAGGGCGACTCGGGGTAATTGTTCTATAAACCATCAGGAAACAGCAGCGAGAAGAACATACGTGACAGTAGCCGCGTTTCCATTACAGATTTGCGCAAAACTTTTGCGATATTTTCTAAAAGTCGATAAATTGCGAAATGACGGGGTTTCCATGAACTGATGTTATGAGACAAACTATTTTTCTCCTCTCGTGATAAATCATTCCAAAAATCATGCTAAGCATGTTGTTAGGTTTATGTATATCCCAGCCACCGCACGCCATTATTATTAATGAGACGTGTGTGTGTGTGTGTGTGTGTTATCCAAGCACTGATGGCAAGAAAAGCACCTTATATTTGAGCGGCACACATGAGGTGTTATGATAAATTGTGGCATTTTATATTATATTTTATATTCTATTGTTTTTTTATGAGTTTAATAAAGAACCCACCATCATCTGTAAAGAATGATCGAGTTTCACACACGCAGGTTATTGTGACGCATTGCCACAGAGACGTGCGAAAAGTTTTTTAACCGCTTCGTTATTTTGGCTCGTAATTTCGTTTGTTGGGAATATGAACTGAATTTAGAAATGCTTTTGAAATGAAAAACTTTGCGTTTAATAAACAAAATATATTTCTGAAATGAAGACAGCGTTTGAGTGCAGAATAATCCGTTCCCTGAGTCACGGCCTTTGCTGTTATTGAGTGCACACACATAAAAGTAGACAGTTTATAGTTTATAATGATATCTTGATCTTCTCTGTATGGCTAAAAATGACGGAGTATTGTGAGTTGTTTCCGCTGGAATAAAGGAAAAAATCCATCAGAAGCGCCGACGCCTTCATCGGACCGAGGGTTAAAGAAAACGCAGCCTATTTAGTTTCATAGTTAGGCTATGTCTAAATATTATAATCTTTTAATTTCATATGTTGATTATGAAAAGTGAGCAGCATGAGTAAGGCACATAATCAGATGCGCATATGTCCGAGGACATGATTGAGCACTTCATTGAATTGTGTTTTCTAGAAAGTCTTTCTTTAAAATTAATTTAGTTTTGTGTAAATTTTATTTAAATTGATCAATGTTTAATCAACTATTTGGCTGTATATTTAATAAATAAGAAGCAAACCAAGATGGTGGGGAATGATTGATGTGTGTAACTGGCCTGTTTCCTCAGTCTTTGAGTGCGGCTGAAACTATAGCGTCTGTGTTTGAACACATGTCTTGAATACATGTCTTAATTACAGTCGGCCTGTAGATAGTTATGATATGTGTGGCTGCACCGGGTCCATCATTATAAAGTTACGCCACTTTCCTTATTAGGAGAAAATATATGTCGTTTTAACGCAATTTCAATTTGCGCAATTTGAAGGGTAATGGAAACACGGCTACTGTTTACTTTAGTAAACCTGACCAAAACCACACTAGGAAAAGCCTTAAACAAGGCTTCAGATGGCACTGATGCCCCGGGAACACCGAGATAACGTCTCGCTAGAGCGGCCAGCCTCGGGAAGTGCCTTTCATTTGCTTTCCACCAGTCAGGAGTTTGTACTGCTGCTGTATTTTAATACAGCATTGCATATTTTGCAATATGAGCATCCCTACACTGCTGTGGACGTGGTTTACTTCATTAATGTGTTTACTGTGATAATGGGAGAAGGATTCGGTTTCGGATTTGGAATAATCTAAACCAGTGGATTCGGTATTTAACCAAACCCCAAAAATATGGATTCGGTGCATACTCTTTACTCAATTTGAGCTCTACACAGCCTATTGACACTACAAGCTAGCTGAAGCCGGCAAATTGAGCTTATTCACCATATTTTAAAACATGTCAGCCATTTCACAACGAGACGAGCCAGCTGCCCCTCCCATGACGCAAATTCACGTCTGTTGTGTCACGCGTGAATGAAGCGAGTAAACTTAACCTGTTCAAGCGTCTAACTACTTTTTATTTGCGCAAGTCGCGTCTGGTGTGAACGCACCACGAGGCTTTCATTTCTTTGCATTTTGTATTTTAGTGTAACTACAAAAGTTTCTCTACATTTGTGACCAATCACGGAAAGTAGGGACACAACTTGAGAGCAAATGAGAAGTGTTTTTTTCCCCCAAAATTGGTGATTTTTTTGCAGAATCTGTTAGTTGAGATCACGAAGAAGCCTCTCCGTGTTTGAGATAGCAGTGTTGGTATATTTAAAAGCATACACTTTGAGGTTGAAATCGGCTTGTTTTTCGGAGATTCTAGCATGCAGTAGAGGCGTGTTTCTTTTGTTATTGCCCCCGCCCTCCAAGGGAAGCGTGGCTCAGTGTTGCCAAGTCCGCGTTGGGCTACTTCAACACTGTTGCCGCGGGTTGAAGCGACCCCAATTATGTGATATTTAGCCCCGGGAATGCCAATTTTAGTAGGCAACCATGCCAAAAAAAAACACATTTTACCCCCCAAATGCGGGGGTAAAATACACATTTAAGCCCCCCTGAAACGCGATTGGGCTTATTTTGGGCTAGTTTTGAGTAGCAATTGTGTGGGTTTTGTTGTGAAAACCTGGCAACCCTGGTGGCTGGCCGCGCACAGATCTCTGTTGGCAGTGCTAAAGCAATAACGAGCAGCTGATACGAAGTGCAATTTGCAAACCTCCCAGATGATAGAAAGTCTGAAGCAGTAAAGAAGCAGCACGATCATCTTTCCCTTGTGCAGAAAGAGAGGGCTGTGTACAACGACTGATAAACATAATGACTGATAAACATAAATTACATTAGATTAGATTCAACTTTATTGTCATTACACAAGTACAAGTACAAGGCAACGAAATGCAGTTTAGGTCTAACCAGAAGTGCAATAGCAGCAAGTGCAGGATATACAGTGGTTGCGTAAGTGCAGGACATGGATATGTACTGAATATATATAAATATGTATAAATGGAGAGATGGTTATTACTATAAACAGAATTTACAGGTGAATATGTACTATGAGTATAATATACAGATGGCTATTACTATAAACATAATTTTACAGATAGAGGTATACAATAATATGTTAGGCTAATATGAGGAATATAGCAGTGGATTAAGGTAGTGCAATAAATTATGGACAGAGCTATCCGAAAGAAAGTGTAGAAGTGCAGTGGAAAGTGGTTGCATATTACAGTTAGAAGTACGGTGCAAAATGCAAATGTAAACAGTTGGTACTATAAATACAGTCGGCAGTGCAAATGAGCATAATCCAGTTAAGATATGGCAGTGCAGAATGCATAAGTAAACAGTTGTTACTGTAATAAACAGTCGGTAGTGCAAATAACAAAGTGAAGGCAGATGTGAGGTAGGAGAGTTAGCAGTTTATGAGGGAAGTGGATCAGCGAGGGTTTGAGTTCAGTAAAGAGACAGCTCTGGGGAAAAAACTGTTCTTTAGTCTGCTGGTCCTGGTCCGGAGGATCCTGAAACGCCTGCCGGAGGGCAGGAGAGAAAACAGTCTGTGGGCTGGGTGAGAGGAGTCCTTGAGGATGCTGCGAGCTCGATGCAGAGTGTTTCCTCTGGATGTGCTCGATGGCAGGTAGTGGAGTCCCTGTGATGCTCAACACGCTCAACAGCCATTCCATTGATGTGGATGGTGTCGTGTGTGCCTCTTGACTCTTTCCTGAAGTCCACGATGAGAGAACCTGAGCCTCGCGATGTACACGCGCCGCCATCTTGGTTGTTCATTCAGGTCCTTGAAAGTGCTTGAATTTATTTTGTGCAAGAAGTTTTCTGGAAGAAATTCCATATTATTCTCTCCGGTCCGATAATGTATTATTTCGCCAACACTTCGTGGACTATGCTTGATTTATGTTTGTTACTTGCATTTGTGCGTTACATTAAGTGTTTCCCGCGTGAGGTACTTTGTGTTGTGCGTTGCCATGATGTTCACACACGCACTAAACTATACGGTACCTCAGCGCTTCACACACACACCGTGAAATATTGCAAAAATAGACTGGTTACATGAGCCTAAGCTCTTTTCAATAAAATCCATGCAAAAGTTAATATCAGATCATTTTAGAATACAGTATAGGATGTACCTAATATTCTTCAGTTTTATGCAAAACAGAAATATGACAGAATATCAGACCTGTCATATGGCCAAAAATAAATGCAAAAAAAAAGCTGGACCTGGAAAGTCCTTGAAAGGTACTTGAATTTGAAGTTAACCAAGCTGTGGGAACGCTGTATTAACAACCATCCAAACTGTTTTAGACCTAAGAGTCTTTGTAGGCCTATGTTACCCTTAAAAGTCAGAGAAAAGAATAAATATTAATCATCATAGTTGATCATAACTAGAGATGAAATGGCATGAAAATATCACAGAATCCTGTCCTAATGCTACACAATGCATCCCGTTGGGTCTGTCGTTGCTATGCAACCATGCAGCTTTACAGGGGGTATGGCTTATCTAAACGAGATGTGAATGAGCTCTATTGTCACTCCCAGCAGGAGAGAACAGGTGAGACTGCAAAATGTTAAGAGGTCATTTTCTCCCTATTAAGGTCTTTTGAGTGCCTACTTTCAAATGGTCACACCTTCTCCAAGTATTATCAGATTTCCATGCGCTACACGTCGCTGGAAAGCTTTCAGAATCTGAGAATAACTCAAAATGCCCCAGAACCGACTTGTGTCCCTACTTTCCGTGACTGGTCACATTTTGTGCTAAATAACCCTTAAGTGTTTGGAGATTAAACCAGTAGTAATGGTGGTGTGACCCTGACATCATGAACTAATGCAATAGCGATCGATTGAGCCGCCTCTAATGGGGAACGAAATCTAGTTATTCTGTCCAGCTTCCTAAGCTTCTCCCGAACACATTTCTTCAACTAAACACTGGAGCCAAACACAAGGCTTTCTCTGTCTGCTGTGGCGAGGTGTGTTATATAAGCAGTGAGTCAAATCTTCCTCTGACTCATTGGAGGACACAAAGAACACGGAGTCCTTCAACCCTCGAGAATGTGTTTGTGTTGAAGTTATCTTCTCCACGGTGACCGGACTCATTTGAGCTGTGTGTTTAGGTAGACATTCCTCAGCTCTGCAACAGAAAGTGAATCTCGCCCCACTTGGCCTCTCTTAGTTCTTCTTTTATCTCTCCAAGAACAGTTTGAACACATGAGATGTGTGTTATACATTACAAACATGCTCATGTAAGAACTGAACCAAAAACTAGCTTACAACTTTGTTTAACATTAATAAAATAATACACGTTGTGCACTAACAAGGATTAAAAGACTAGCGCTGGCCTTGACTGATAACCGTCACAATTTAATATATATTAACCTTTGAAACAACTTATTGAAAAACATAACATTTAAATCACAGAAAATATGCTGTGTTTTGTCTTTATAAGGCATGCGGTGACATCTTTGCATTCTTGCAACAGTGTTAGCTGCTTCACATTAGCGTACAGTGTTACCTGTGTCCCTCCTCCTGTGATCCGCCCTCCTCCTCTGTGTCACTGCCTAACACCAGGCTGGGCAAACCCGCAGTGTTATGCTCTCCTCCATTACTGAGCACAGCCCCGAAGAGCAGCGAGCGGATCTAGAATGAGACACTCCAGTTGTAAATGCATGCCATAATTGTAGCTTTGGTCATTCTACAAAATGGGCGTATTTTGTATCCCTCAATTACATACATGTAAAGAAAACAGACTTTTGTTTTAGACACAATAGACTGAATTTATGTGTCTCGAGATCTTAATGCTTCTGCTTCATTAGTTAGACAAACATGTTTTTAAAATATTAACCTCTTAACTTGTGCCTATTTTTGAGCATTTTCTGCAAACGACACACCCAAATAAAAATGTCTGCAGCTCTTAAACCCATAAATCTGCTCTTATTTTAAAACTACACACTTGAAATGTTGTATAATAGCTCAAAGTAGTGTAGGATCAGAGTAAAACAAGGTCAAATATACATGTGAGTGACTCACTGAGGGAAACATTACACTTTAATGTTAAAGGCCTGAGAATAACCTGAATATAAAACTGAATGTCTGAACATGTTTTTATTTATATTACATATTTGTTCTCAGTTTGGGTCTTTGAATAAAACTGAGGTGTTTTTTTGTTTCTCCTCGAGCTCCATATTCTCACTATATCAGTCTATATGAGCTCCTGATGCATCAAATATGCAAACTTTTTTTTAGTCTAAATGTTTAATAAACCGTTTCATTGATGAGGCTCTAAGCCGGTAGCGACGGAAAAACAATTGTTGGTCACTACCAAATTTTCATACTTCCATTTGTGCAATTGTAATTCTTTTGACTGGTAGAACATTAATCTGATAATGCCACAAAGCACTGTATTGTTTGTGTGAAGACTCTAACCTTAAATGTGGCTGGTGTTACTGGTGTGGTCAAGGCCGATTCAGGTGCATGAAGCTGGATCATCTTCCTCATGTGAAGGGCTGGATTGAACACTTCGCTGCCCTGGCTGGAAGCCACACGTTCCCCATCAGCACTGCTCAGCTCTGCCTCCATTGGGCCTTCACTCATGGAGATATCGGCTGTGGAGGTGTTAGGGATGGTGACCGGACAGTCTTCCCTAGAACACACAAGACTTGCTGAAGCAATGTTTCAATCAACTTAAACATGCCATTGCTTTTTATTCTTTTTCTAAACAATCAATTCAACAGAATAAGACTCTCTGCTGCCCCCACCAGCTCTGGAGCACGAGGCTAACGGTGTAAAGCACATCAAGTGACATTTATTTGTTAACTTGGTTAAATTGCAAGTCCCCTGTGATCAAAGAATTTGTATAGTAAAACATCTTTATAACAGGTGTAAAACTGTTTAAAACTCTTTTTTATGTGTGCCTGCAAGTAAAGAGTTTGCAGTGATGTAAGTGCTATGGGTAACGAAACACGTGCGGGAATGTGTGAGGACAGCAGAGGCAACAGAGAGGGATCGAATCACACAGTGACAGGGTGTGTGTGTGTGTGTGTGTGTGTGAAAGATGAATGCATGCCTCTGAATATACTATGTTCGGATTTGGCTCTGTACCAGAGCTCCGGCCCACAGGACTAACGCTCCATTGCATGCGAGAGTTTCAACTTACTCAAGATCTGTTTATCTACTCCACTTTTAGTAAAATTATCTTTTTTATTATTATTAGTATTATTATTTTTGTCCCGCCAAAGCCTTATTTGATGAGTTATTGTGATTTATGAGTGATATAGTGCTGCGCTTGTGATCGGGCGTATGTTAAGAGTGACAGAGAGAACGAGCAGAGAGCCCCTGACCTGCACACACTCTCTCTCTCTCTGTCTTCAAAATAAGCACTGTCTTGACTTTCCAATATTTCTCATATTACATTAATCAAAATTACACATTTATTTCCTTGAATTACTGCTGGGCGTGAATTGTGCTCAAAAAACGTCTAATGCTGTGTTCACACCAAACGTTGAATAGAGCGTCAGGAGCGAGGGATTTCAATGTAAATGTGTGTTGACGCGCATCTGGAGGTCCTGCGGCGCGATGGACGCGATTCTGCCTCGTTACGCGCGAGTTGAGCTTTTCGTGCATTCACACGTTTGAAGCGAATTCGCGTCTGACGCCCGAGTTAAATTTTTTCAACATTGCCATCTATTCGCGGCTTGTAACCAATCAGGAGCCTGCTCCATGCTGTCACGTGGTGAAGTGACGTGATGAGAAACCCGCATAATTTAAAAATACTACTGTTGTGTCACAAAATGTAGTTTTAGAGTTTTCCAGGCGATAATGTAGTTGTTTAAAGCTCAACTCTGTGGTTTCTAAAGAGAGCTCCTCTCTGAACATGTGATCTGGTGTGTGTGGAGCTGAACATGTGATCTGGTGTGTGTGGAGTTGAACATGTGATCAGGTGTGTGTGGAGCTGAACATGTGATCTGGTGTGTGTGTGGAGCTGAACATGTGATCTGGTGTGTGTGGAGCTGAACATGTGATCTGGTGTGTGTGGAGCTGAACATGTGATCTGGTGTGTGTGGAGTTGAACATGTGATCTGGTGTGTGTGGAGTTGAACATGTGATCTGATGTGTGTGGAGCTGAACATGTGATCTGGTGTGTGTGGAGCTGAACATGTGATCTGGTGTGTGTGGAGCTGAACATGTGATCTGGTGTGTGTGGAGTTGAACATGTGATCAGGTGTGTGTGGAGCTGAACATGTGATCTGGTGTGTGTGTGGAGCTGAACATGTGATCTGGTGTGTGTGGAGCTGAACATGTGATCTGGTGTGTGTGGAGCTGAACATGTGATCTGGTGTGTGTGGAGCTGAACATGTGATCTGGTGTGTGTGTGGAGCTGAACATGTGATCTGGTGTGTGTGGAGCTGAACATGTGATCTGGTGTGTGTGGAGTTGAACATGTGATCAGGTGTGTGTGGAGCTGAACATGTGATCTGGTGTGTGTGTGGAGCTGAACATGTGATCTGGTGTGTGTGGAGCTGAACATGTGATCTGGTGTGTGTGGAGCTGAACATGTGATCTGGTGTGTGTGGAGCTGAACATGTGATCTGGTGTGTGTGTGGAGCTGAACATGTGATCTGGTGTGTGTGGAGTTGAACATGTGATCTGATGTGTGTGGAGCTGAACATGTGATCTGGTGTGTGTGGAGCTGAACATGTGATCTGGTGTGTGTGGAGCTGAACATGTGATCTGGTGTGTGTGGAGCTGAACATGTGATCTGGTGTGTGTGGAGCTGAACATGTGATCTGGTGTGTGTGGAGTTGAACATGTGATCTGGTGTGTGTGGAGTTGAACATGTGATCTAGTGTGTGTGGAGCTGAACATGTGATATGGTGTGTGTGGAGCTGAACATGTGATCTGGTGTGTGTGGAGTTGAACATGTGATCTGGTGTGTGTGGAGTTGAACATGTGATCTGGTGTGTGTGTGGAGTTGAACATGTGATCTGGTGTGTGTGGAGCTGAACATGTGATCTGGTGTGTGTGGAGTTGAACATGTGATCTGGTGTGTGTGGAGTTGAACATGTGATCTGGTGTGTGTGGAGCTGAACATGTGATCTGGTGTGTGTGGAGCTGAACATGTGATCTGGTGTGTGTGGAGTTGAACATGTGATCTGGTGTGTGTGTGGAGTTGAACATGTGATCTGGTGTGTGTGGAGCTGAACATGTGATCTGGTGTGTGTGGAGTTGAACATGTGATCTGGTGTGTGTGGAGCTGAACATGTGATCTGGTGTGTGTGGAGCTGAACATGTGATCTGGTGTGTGTGGAGTTGAACATGTGATCTGGTGTGTGTGTGGAGTTGAACATGTGATCTGGTGTGTGTGTGGAGTTGAACATGTGATCTGGTGTGTGTGTGGAGCTGAACATGTGATCTGGTGTGTGTGGAGCTGAACATGTGATCTGGTGTGTGTGGAGCTGAACATGTGATCTGGTGTGTGTGGAGTTGAACATGTGATCTGGTGTGTGTGTGGAGCTGAACATGTGATCTGGTGTGTGTGGAGCTGAACATGTGATCTGGTGTGTGTGGAGTTGAACATGTGATCTGGTGTGTGTGTGGAGTTGAACATGTGATCTGGTGTGTGTGGAGTTGAACATGTGATCTGGTGTGTGTGTGGAGCTGAACATGTGATCTGGTGTGTGTGGAGCTGAACATGTGATCTGGTGTGTGTGGAGTTGAACATGTGATCTGGTGTGTGTGGAGCTGAACATGTGATCTGGTGTGTGTGGAGTTGGCTTTATGCCCAGCTGCACTACTTCCTGAACTTCAGCCAGCTCCTTTGTTTCCTGTCTGCTATTATTGGACAAACTGATTAATCCAGGTGTGCCTGACCTATGTAGTCACAACAACAATAATCAGACACACCTGGATTAATCAGTTTGTCCAATAATGGCAAACAGGAAACAAAGGAGCTGGCTGAAGTTCAGGAAGTAGTGCAGCTCGGCATAAAGCCAGTTGAACATGTGATCTGGTGTGTGTGGAGCTGAACATGTGATCTGGTGTGTGTGTGGAGTTGAACATGTGATCTGGTGTGTGTTGAGCTGAACATGTGATCTGGTGTGTGTGGAGTTGAACATGTGATCTGGTGTGTGTGGAGCTGAACATGTGATCTGGTGTGTGTGGAGTTGAACATGTGATCTGGTGTGTGTGTGGAGTTGAACATGTGATCTGGTGTGTGTGTGTGTGTGTGTCTGTCAGCCACCACCGAAGACCATGTTTGAGCCAGGAAAAACCCTGAGTGTCTTTCTCTCTACTGTCTGCATCCAATCCATTCTCAGCCAAAACAAAAATCAATATAAATGGCCTTGTTGTGATACAAAGGCTGATAGACTTTGTCTTTACACTAAACAGCTTTGATGACGTCTATCATTTGCAAATAACCCCTTTGCCCTCTTTAAAAAAATCAAGAGATAAAAAAATCAAGATTTGAGCTTTCACTAGCTTATATTATTGCAGCGGTGACGTAAGGTGCACACAACAGGTGACCCAGATGTTTGCTTCTGCTCGAGACTAACACACAGAGGCACTGACATGAGCACAAACTCTACGAGAGGCGCGGCAGGTTTAGTGACATCACTGCCCAGACTGGATGAGAGACAGGGCCAGCTCTGCTTTACCCTATATGTAGGGATGCACGATATATCGGCAACATATCGTTATCGGGCGATAAATGATTATTTTTGATGTTATCGGTCCAATAAGAAAATGTGACCGATATATTCAAGCCGATAGATAATGTATTATTTCCTTCAGCTGAGACAGACGCTGTCCACCATGATGGGTTTGAATTGCTCTAAATATGATTGGAATCACTTCGAAAAGGAAAATACAGTTATGTGCAACAAGTCTAATATAATCTGCATAAAATGATAATGAGAATAGAATACGGCTGTAAGAGTGTGTGTTTCAGCGCGTTTGTTGAGGGAAGAGCGCGCACACGGAGTTACACCTTCATGACAAGCACAGTCAAGTTCACTTGTGCATTCACAGCCTTCTGTGCCATTGTGAGTTGTAATATTATATTTATTATTCTGTGTATATAATCTCATATAGGATGCGTTTGGTTGAGTTAATTAACGATGCAGTAAAGCATTGTACCGGTCGTTAGCTTCAGCGCTCATTTCACACAGAAATACACAGCATTCATAACTACTGGGACTTCCCAATAGACTAGACTAATATTAAAGATGTTCACTATTACTGTAATATTAAACATATTATTTTCAAAAACACAGAAGCGTTATTTTTTATAACTAGCACTTTTATTGTTCTCGTATCATTTCCATCAACAATACGGTTTGATTAAAACCATGTCCTTATTGTCCGTGCGGAGGTTATTTCATGCTCTTCTGATTCTTTATTATGCAGCCGAAGCAATGCTGTCCAATAACTTGCTTGCATTATTTAGGTATATTATTTTTATTTTTTAGGCAATATAATTTTTGGTAACATTTTACAAATAAGGTCTCATTTGTTAATGCATTAACTAACACGAACAAACAGAGCAATAACCTTTGCTAATGTTAGTAATAAATGTTTGTGTTTATTAACAGTCCATTCACAGTGCAGAGCTAATGCTAACACACACACTCTGGGTCTGAATATGTTGAGATTAACATGAACTAAGATGAATAAATCCTGTTGAAGTATTGTTCATTCATTGTTGGTTAACTAATGCTAACCAAAATTAAACCTTATTGTAAAGTGTTAACATTTTTTTTTTAGTAAGTTGGCCATAGGAGTGTAAAATTAATTTGAAGCGGTAAGGAATCTTACACTGCGTCTAATAGGCTACTGAAGTGTATAGGTTTGACTTAAGACTTGGGACTTGGCTTTTAATGGTGAGCCTTTTGTTTTTGTAATCAGGCTCTCAGAGTTTATTAAAATTTGTATTTAGATTTATCGGCCAATATATCGGTTATCGGCTTTCAAATATAAAGAATTATCGGTATCGGCCAAAATGTTCATATCGGTGCATCCCTACCTATATAGGTAAGACGAGGTAGACTAGCGTGCTAAAGTCGGCGCCCTCTTGGTGCTTATGGAAGTGGCTCTGTGTCACAGTGGGTTTCATTGCACCTAGAATTTGAAATTAAAGTCATGGGATAGAATTTGCATTTCTGGGTGAAATATTAATTTTAATAGACACAATATTTCACCCAGAAATGCAAATTCAGCCTCATGACTTTCTTTAAGAACATCTGTTCATCATGAAATGCATCCATGTGAATGTGAGGGTTAATATGAAATACCGAGGTGCAGGTTGAGATGGGCTTTCGTAGTTCGGATCCGTTAAGGTGGACAACACAACATGGGCCTCCAGCGTCATGTCTTTCACCGTGAAGGATACAGGCCTGTAACAGATGTAGTCGGTTATGTACAGTGCATCTCTTTGATGAATATATGTAGGTTTGAATTTGAAAAAATAAAAGACTTACTGTCCAGCTGTACCAAACTGACAAGATACTGGTAGACCATAAGACTCAGCAAAGGACAGCAGCCCCTGTCAATTTAATTAAACAATAATGTATTATTAATTATTATATATATAAATATCATCAAAGACAGCCCTGCACAACACTGATTAAGATCTGCCAAAACAGCGTTCTAAAGAGAAGGGACACACTGATCCGCACAGATGTATCTGACCCTGTCTAAGTCTGCATGAGGAGAAGGTCAGTCATGTGTCCAGCCACCCAGTGCTGTAACTCATTGTGACAGGTGATCTGGGTAGAATCCAAGCATCTGTCCCACTGCATCAATGACTGGCACAAATACACTGTGGCCTGCCAAGAAGTTACGCCACTGACATACAGCCAAACACGTACGTGAAAGAGGTCGGTACTATCAGTAGATCTCCCTGGAAATCAGGGTCAAAGGTTGAGCTAGAGAATACAAAATGAACTTGTGTTTATCTCAGATATATTACAGTTACAAAATCACAGAAGTGATCACCGAGCATGATTGATGGTTTTTTTTGGAAACCAATTATTTTATTACAACTAATGCAATTTTTAGGAGAAATGTAATATTGCTGATGAAGCAGATTACCACATAATTAATAAAATAGCACACCAGGGTGCAAGTTAAAGGCAGGGCTCGGCGTTAAGCCGGCTAAATCTGTCATTCACTTGTCTGAGTAAAAAATGAGCTTGTCCGGAAATTTGTATTTTATTACTTTTTGTGTGTGTGTGTGTGTGTGATTTATTCTAAAGCAATATTCTCACCAGTGTTCAATCAGCTTTGACATATTTTAATCTGCATATTTGTGATATTTTTTACCTTTTATAAAGTATTAAATATAGGCTATGGTTCAGCTCTAAATTTATATTCTTAAATTTGATCAATAAATTAAACTAGATTAAGACACTATAGGGCTGTTACCAATCAAATTAAATAATTTACACTGAGATACTGTATTAAATAATGTTATGATATTGTTGTAAATATTTTTTTAAATATACAAATAAGAAAAGTTGGAAAGAATGTTTAAACATGAAACTAATCTGCCAGTAGGGGGCGCAGGTCTGAATGAGCGAGTCATTGAGTCGATCCTCTCAAACGGCTGATTGGTTCAGGAATGAGGCAGTCGTTTACACAGATCTCCATCATAAAGGCTAGTGTCTTACGGCTAACGTCATCACTGGCGGCCATCTTGTCTCAGGCAAGCTTTCTGGCGGGCTCCTGATGTAAGGCGAGTGATCTGAACACACATACTCTCATCTCACTGAAATCTGGACGGATTTACAAATGGTTTGGTTTCTTACAAGCGTTATTAACGCGTGGCTATAATTCTGGATGACTAAACAAATTATGAATAATTATTCATAAGTATGCAGTGTCATAACTACATCTCAGAAGTTTATAACAAAATTGAGCACGTTATGGCAATTTAAAAAGTACATGCACCATTAAAACACAATGTTACGAGTGAGCGATGGTCCGCCGGGTGCTGACGTCGACCTCCATTGGCCAGCAGCGCGGACGAGACATCTAGCCTTTATTATGTATATCTATGCGGTCGTTTATGAATAGGTTAGTGAATCTTTGATTCAAGCGATTCGTTCAAACACTGAATCACTCAGTAACACACACTGATGCTGTGAGAGGCGGTATGGTTCTGCTGTGATCTTTGTTTGGAACTATTTTCGCTGCTGAAATAGAACAAAAACATTCAATATTGCATCTAAAATGTAAGTGACTTGATGTTAATTAATGCTTTATGGATTTGTCATATGAAACGTCATGTTCAGTCGTGATGGTGTTCAGGAAAACAGCACTCTTGCTCGTGTGGAGTTGCGTAACTCTATCATATGATAAAACTATAAATCTCCTTTTTAAACACATTTTTACCGCAGTATATTAACTGAGTTTCTCTGTTTGAGCTGATTTGTTGTGATTTCTCCTCGAGAGGCTGTGCGAGCGTCAACAGCTCAAGCTTGTTACCATCAGCTCATTACATTATATATTATTATCCACTATCTATCGCCACTTACACTAATGACTGCAGAATCATTCTTGCGTTTTGGAGATTCCCTAGATATTTTTATGTTTTTGAAGTTTTACTCGCTTGTCCATCGGACAAGTAAAATTCTCTTTCACTTGCCCCTTCAAAAAATCCACTTGTCCCGGACAAGCGTTAAGGTCCTTTCACACTGGACACGATTTTGACGCGCAAATAAATTTCCGTGATGGTTTTATTTTTCGATCAGCTGTTTGTATAACGAGTGCTTCCACACCGAACACGAATGTGCTGCGGTGAAAAAAACGATGTTTATTTTTGTCGTTTCGATGTCGTTTCGACATTCGGGGAGTACCCCCTGGCCTGCGAAGGGCGTTGGGGGTATGTGGCGAGCAGCGAGGCCGAGGGACCGTGAGGGCGGGACGAGGCGGCGCTCATCAGGGAGGATGAGCGCCAGCTGCGCGCTGCAGCGATCTCGGCTCTCGCGGAGGAGTGAGGGACTATAAAGGAGGAGCGACGACAGTGAGGGACAAGAGGGACCAGGCCTGGACGTTTTGTTATGTGCACGCTGCAGTCGTCCGCGAGGGGCTGCAGCTTTTTATTTTCATTTTGTGTTTGTGTGTGTGTAGGCGGCAGTCGACCGTGAGGGGCTGTCGCCGCCATTTTATTTTGTGTTTGTTTTTTTATTAAACACTTTAAATGTTCGTCGGTTCCCGCCTCCTTCTTCCCGTACAAACAAACCTTACTACACTCGTGTTGCGGCTGATGTGAATGGTTTTGACGCAAACTATTTGCACGCGAAATATTAGTTTTTCCGCTTCGCTTTTCCGTTACGCGTCCGGTGTGAAAGGGCCTTTAATGTCGAGCCCTGCTCTGGTTAAAGGGCTATCTTACATCTCTCTTTAGTGTGTAATGTTGCTGTATCGGCATGAAAAAGCTCTGCAAAGCACAAAATGTGTTGTAGTCTTGAGGTTTCTTCCGGGAATGAGAACAAAAGGTTAGCGTTACTGACAGACTGGGAACAGAGGTGCTGCAACAGTGTAAAATATGTGTTTTAGTCTAACTCTGTCTAGTAAACAACAAAAACGTTAAAATCAAGACTAAAGGGAATCTAAACTGGAGTCCGTTCAGTTCACATGCATGGCACGCCTGCTCTGAACTCGCCTGAGTGAATATGATCGCACAACGATGACATCGCAGGACAGAAATAAGTGGCAATAAAAATGAATATGGAAAGATCCTCGTGTACACACATCACATAAACCCTCCTTGCATGTGTACGGCTCTACACATATCCTGCACATGTTGTGCTGGCCGCTCACCCTCAGTTCTTTTAGGCAGAAGGTCACGGCTGAATCCTCTCCCACCTGGAAAGAGTCAAACTCCTCTGGGTGCAGCATCATCTCTGTGTTCATGCCTTTCACATAGCCTGACACAAACAGCGAGATCGATCAATGCAGGGACACAATGTCTGAGGGAACTCTAGCATCACGTCTAAATACATCTACGTGCAGTTCTGCATTTAAAATGTCAAATGTATTCATCACACTGGAGATATTAAAAATTATATATGTGCATGATCAAATATATACATATTAGATGCAAGCAGAAAATGTGTTCACGTACTCATCAATATTAATGAGTACAACATGTACTATAAACACAAACTTACTGTTGTCCTCCTCATTAAAGGTCTTTAATGTTACTTTACAAGAGGAAATGGAAAGAGTGACCTCTTCTTGTGAGATCGGGAAATGCACCACAATGTCGCCTAGAAGTCTGACAGAAACAACAATGGGTTGAAGTCAGAGGTCCAGACTTGGACCGGTTCATGTTTGTTAAAGCATTAGCTGACATTAGCTAACTATGAGCAATAGGTTTGTTAAAGTATTTGTTCACTTTAGTTGATACATTTTGATTTTATGTTTAATGTATTAGCAAATGTTGAAATTAACATTTAAACTAATGTCGTTAACTAATACTTACAAATAGAATCTTACTGTAATGTGTTACCAATGAAACTGGAAATCAACAGTGTGTGAGTGTGTGTGTAAGTGTGTGTGTGTGAGTGAGTTTGAGTGTGTGTGAGTAGTGAGTGAGTGTGTGTGTGTATGTGTGCGCCTGTGTGTGTGTGAGTGATTGTGTGTGTGTGTGCGCCTGTGTGTGTGTGTGTGTGTGAGTCTGAGTGTGTATGTGAGTGAGTGAGTGAGTGAGTGTGTGTATGTGTGCGCCTGTGTGTGTGTGAGTGAGTGTGTGTGTGCGCCTGTGTGTGTGTGTATGTGTGTGAGTGTGTGTGTGTGTGCGCCTGTGTGTGTGTGTGTGTGTGTGAGTCTGAGTGTGTGTGTGAGTGAGTTTGAGTGTGTGTGAGTGAGTGAGTGAGTGTGTGTGTGTGTGTGTGTGTATGTGTGCGCCTGTGAGTGTGTGAGTGATTGTGTGTGTGTGTGAGCGCCTGTGTGTGTGTGTGTGTGTGAGTCTGAGTGTGTGTGTGAGTGAGTGAGTGTGTGTATGTGTGCACCTGTGTGTGTGTGAGTGAGTGTGTGTGTGCGCCTGTGTGTGTGTATGTGTGTGTGTGCGCCTGTGTGTGTGTGAGAGTCTGAGTGTGTGTGTGAGTGAGTTTGAGTGTGTGTGAGTGAGTGAGTGAGTGAGTGTGTGTGTGTATGTGTGCGCCTGTGTGTGTGTGAGTGAGTGTGTGTGTGTGTGCGCCTGTGTGTGTGTGTGTGTATGTGTGCGCCTGTGTGTGTGTGAGTGAGTGTGTGTGTGTGCGCCTGTGTGTGTGTGTGTGTGAGTCTGAGTGTGTGTGTGAGTGAGTGAGTGAGTGTGTGTGTGTGTGAGTGAGTGTGTGTGTGCGCCTGTGTGTGTGTGAGTGTGTGTGTGTGTGCGCCTGTGTGTGTGTGAGTCTGAGTGTGTGTGTGTGTGTGAGTGAGTGAGTGAGTGTGTGTGTGTGAGTTTTAGTGTGTGTGAGTGAGTGAGTGAGTGTGTGTGTGTATGTGTGCGCCTGTGTGTGTGTGAGTGTGTGTGTGAGTGAGTGAGTGTGTGTGTGAGTTTGAGTGTGTGTGAGTGAGTGAGTGTGTGTGTGTGTGTGAGTGAGTGAGTGTGTGTGTGCGCCTGTGTGTGTGAGTGAGTGTGTGTGTGAGTCTGAGTGTGTGTGTGCCTGTGTGTGTGTGTGAGTCTGAGTGTGTGTGAGTCTGTGTGTGTGTGTGCCTGTGTGTGTGAGCCTGAGTGTGTGAGTCTGAGTGTGTGTGTGTGTGTGTGTGTGTGTGTGTGCGCGTGTGTGAGTGAGTGTGTGTGCGCCTGTGTGAGTGAGTGTGAGTGCCTCTGTGTGTGAATGAGTGAGTGAGTGAGTGTGTCTGTCTGTGTGTGTGTGTATGTCTGTGTGTGTGTGTGCGTGTGAGTGCGAGCGAGTGTGTGTGTGCGCGAGTGAGTGTGTGTGAGTGCGAGCGAGTGTGAGTGTGTGAGTGTGTCTGAGTGAGTGTGTGTGTGTGTGCCTGTGAGTGAGTGCGAGCGTGTGTGCGTAAGTGAGTGAGTGTGTGTGTGTGTGAGAGTGCGTGTGTGTGAGTGAGTGTGTGTGTGTCTGTCTGTGTGTATGTGTGTGTCTGTGTGTGCGTGTGTGTGTGTGCTTGAGTGAGTGCGAGCGAGCGAGCGAGCGTGTGTGTGTTTGCAAGTGAGTGTGTATGTGCGTGCGAGCGAGCATGTGTGAGTGAGCGAGTGTGTCTGAGTGAGTGTGTGTGTGTGTGTGTGTGCGCGTGTGAGTGAGTGAGTGTGTGAGTATGAGTGTGCGAGTGAGTGAGTGTGTGTGACCGTGTGTGTGTCTGAGCGTGAGTGTGTGTTTACTTGGATTGGGCCTTCAGGACATTTGGGCAGAGGTGAGCTGGGAACACGGCCTGCAACGCTTCACATTCCTGATACCCCAAATTATGCGTCTTAGTTATTCCTGAAACACACATATGAGCCCCAGCATCTTGACTAGAACAAATGTGATAAGTCGATGAATTATGGACATGATCTCTAGCATCTCATCATCACAGAAGAGAGTCCAGTGAAGTGAGCCCCTGCGGTTACAGCCGCTAACACCGCTCCTCCTCCTTCAGTGTGAGCTCACCGTGCCTGCAGTGGAACTGGAAGATCACGCGGCTGTCGGGGATCCTGATGGTTATCTCACAGCGGTCCACACTCCGCTCTCTCCACGCAACACAGCGGAACAGCGGAAGAACACACTGACAAATAACCACAAGTAAATACTGTGAGTTAAGGCCCTGAGTATAAATATCACATAATAATACTTTATTTTAAAATATGTTATTGAATAATATACAATTTATTCAAGACATTGACCAGACTTGTATGAAGCTTTTAAGTACCTTTGTGTTTAGTTTGCATCTCCCGGCATCGCAGGCGCTGTGTGTGTGTGGATCGGGGATATAGCGCTGGAAGAACAGAGGGGTGAAGCAGAAGCAGGCGTACGCCGACTGGGAGGAGTTGACTGTCCTTACAGCCAGCTATAGAGGAGACAGAGGAGATGAGCACTACACCAGTCCCAGCGTTAGCATCACAGTTTAACTCAAAGAGAAACGCATTAGTTACTGTATTTATTCATCTTTGTTGATGTTGGTTATTAAAATACAATGGTCCATAGTGTGTGTGTGTGTGTGTGTGTGTGTGTGTGTGTGTGTGTGTGTGTGTGTGTGTGTGATGGGTAGGTTTAGGGGTAGTGTGTGTATGCGTGTGTGTGTGTGTGTGTGTGTGTGTGTGTGTGTGTGTGTGTGTGTGTGTGTGATGGGAAGGTTTAGGGGTAGTGTGTGTGTGTGTGATGGGAAGGTTTAGGGGTAGTGTGTGTATGCGTGTGTATGCGTGTGTGTGTGTGTGTGTGTGTGTGTGTGTGTGTGTGTGTGTGTGTGATGGGAAGGTTTAGGGGTAGTGTGTGTGTGTGATGGGTAAGCTTAGTGTGTGTGATGGGAAGGTTTAGGGGTAGTGTGTGTGTGTGATGGGTAGGTTTAGGGGTAGTGTGTGTGTGTGTGTGTGTGTGTGATGGGTAGGCTTAGTGTGTGTGTGTGTGTGTGTGTGATGGGTAGGTTTAGGGGTAGTGTGTGTATGCGTGTGTGTGTGTGTGTGATGGGAAGGTTTAGGGGTAGTGTGTGTGTGTGTGATGGGTAGGTTTAGGGGTAGTGTGTGTATGCGTGTGTGTGTGTGTGTGTGTGTGATGGGAAGGTTTAGGGGTAGTGTGTGTATGCGTGTGTGTGTGTGTGTGTGTGTGTGTGATGGGTAAGCTTAGTGTGTGTGATGGGTAGGTTTAGGGGTAGTGTGTGTGTGTGATGGGTAAGCTTAGTGTGTGTGATGGGTAGGTTTAGGGGTAGTGTGTGTGTGTGTGTGTGTGTGTGATGGGTAGGCTTAGTGTGTGTGTGTGTGTGTGTGTGTGTGTGTGTAGGTTTAGGGGTAGTGTGTGTGTGTGTGTGTGTGTGTGTGTGTGTGTGTGTGTGTGTGTGTGTGTGTGTGTGTGTGTGTGTGTGTGTGATGGGTAGGGTTAGGGGTAGTGTGTGTGTGTGTGTGTGTGTGTGTGTGTGATGGGTAAGCTTAGTGTGTGTGATGGGTAGGTTTAGTGTGTGTGTGTGTGTGTGTGTGTGTGTGTGTATGCGTGTGATGGGTAGGCTTAGTGTGTGTGTGTGTGTGTGTGATGGGAAGGTTTAGGGGTAGTGTGTGTTTGCGTGTGATGGGTAAGCTTAGTGTGTGTGATGGGTAGGTTTAGGGGTAGTGTGTGTGTGTGTGTGTGTGTGTGTTAATCAGGCCTACCCCTTCCTCCAGTGGATCCAACCATATTTCATCACCAATTCTTGACAGAGCATAAATTGCTTTTCCGAACACTAAAATCAGTAAAGAAAGGTATTTATTAACAACAGAAATGGGAGAGGGAAGTTTTATTGAGATATTGAGTAAAACTGTCATACCTTTAATGCCATTGCCTTCAATGATACACTTCATTATTTTATTTTCCCTCGTTCAATATTTGCCACAAGAAGATTATAGGCGGAGCGATATACTCGTGTTATTCAGACAATGCAGAAATTCTGACAGGAAACATTGAGAATTTAAAGAATAAAAACTATAAAACCGTTTACCTCAGATTTCCTCAAGGCTGCGAGCGGGAAACAAAAGGGCGCGCGCCATCTAGTGCCCGGCAAACCGAGCGCGCGCTCAGGTTTATTTAGTATTTTATTGAGTTTTATATAATATAATATAATATAATATAATATAATATAATATAATATAATATAATTAATATAATATAATATAATATAATATAATATAATATAATATAATATAATATAATATAATATAATATAATATAATATAATAATGTCACGGTGAAGGACATTTTACCGTTCAACAGGGAATAAATAATAACTTTCCATAAGGTAAAATAAATTAGACAAGTGGACGTGTGCACAAATATTTACACGAACACACCGATATATACTACAGATAGTATACTAAGGCCCATTAACAATAAGCAAAGCATTATTTAAAAAAAAAAAGTATTTTAGAAGAATAAGTAATAAGTCTTAATGAGTTGTGCCATTACGAAAATGCGTTGTATAAAGCATAGGAACTGAATATATTGAGAACAGCGGCTGACCGGGACGATTAAACCGTAACACAAAACACTCGCATGGTTGAGGATGTACACATGAACATCTCAGCTGCTACACGTTTATAAGAGAGTTATTTGCCCTATTAAAATACAGCATGTGTTGATATGTAAGCCGGTTGGTCCTCACTGCTGTCTGACCATAGATTGTCCCGCTGGAATGGCGTGTGCTGGCGGCTGGCAGACGGCAGGGCGTCGGAGAGGAGCTCGGAGGGGACAGCATCCTCCACAGCCCACACTACAGACACCACAGCAGGCCTCGGACTGCAAACTGGACACGCAGAAGATTACACACGCCATGTGAGAGATGATCTGCCTCTGTCAAACCCAAGCAGTGTCACTGTTAGACATGTTTCAGTGTCACATCATAGGGTTCTTCTAAATATCAGTCACGTGTGAATAAGAAGTGCATTAATCTGGCAATCATTCCAGTTCCATTTGACTTTATATGAGGATTAAATGGCCATACATGTGTTTTCCCTTTGAGTGCACTGGATCTAATTAGCATATTAATGTGTAATAAGAAGTGCAATAACGGGAGTAATACTTGGCACCATTTTCATAATATTTTATGGATCATTGATATGTTATTTCTTTCCCTATTCACTTGTGTCTCCAGATAAACATGATTTAAAGGTGCAGACAGTGTGTAGTATTAATGAGGATCTATTGACAGAAATGCAATATAATACACATAACTATGTTCTCAAAGACATTAGAATGAGCCGTTTCTATCTACACACACCGCGGGAAGTGAAGCCGCCATTTTGTGCCGTCATGTTTCTACGGTAGCCCTAAAAGGACAAACTTCTCTACAGAGCCCTAGCTACTCTCTGCTGTCTCACGACCACATCTGTGTCCTGTGTGGGCCACCGTAGCTTCTCTATGTGCTCTGTAAGGGTTGTGCGATTCACAACCTCACCACTAGATGCCGCTAAAACTTACACACTGCACCTTTAAGTCAAGTCAAGTTTATTTATATAGCGCTTTTAACAATGTAGATTGTTTCAAAGCAGCTTTACAGTGATAAACAGGAAAATAATGCAGCATAATTTTATTCAGCTGTATAGCCATTTGATGTCATCAGTTCAGTGTGGACTTTAGATCAATAATTAGATCAGTAATTTAGTTTATATGGTTAATTTAGTTTATTAAGTAGATTTATTTGATTATTTATTTGAACATGTAGTGTCCCCAACTGAGCACGCCAAGCCAGAGGCAACAGTGGCAAGAACCCAAACCCCATCAGGAGCAGAATGGAGGAAAATAAACCTTGGAGAAACCAGGCTCAGTCGGGGGGGCAGTTCTCCTCTGGCCAATCAACACACAGCGTATGATTATTATTCTGGCAGCTTTACAGGTCAGAGGTCATAATAGATATTACGGAATACTCGAATGATCGGAGGCAAGACGCTGGAGACGGGTTTATTGCGGATGCCGTGCCGATGAGGCAGTTTCAGAGCCTCTATAGTGGACGTGTGTGACATCGATGCCCTGCTTCTGTAACAGAATGCCATACTTTTATTAGAAGCCCCATAACATTTCCCTGAGATGTTGATTTATAACAAACAATTAGAAAATTAGTCATATTTCTGTAAGCGTGCTAAATATGATCAGTCATTTTTAAAGAGCGAAAACCTCAGAACTGATGCGAGCTCATGATGTCTCGTACGAGGAGGAGGAGGATAAATGAGATGTTTTTCTTCACAGGAATGAACTGAGAGGAGAACCCTTCTGGAGGGAGTGGAGAGGTGAAGCTGAACTACTGCGGTACGGTCACTAAAGTTTAAAGCCAACCTGTTTGTAACTCCGCATCTCCTCCTCCAGATGTGCTGTGCGCGCGCCTCCTGCCCCGCGCGGCCGCGTGTGTGTGTTACGGGTTGGGCAACTTTGCTTCTTGTGTCTCTGCCCGATACCAGCTCTCAATGTTGCTCCTGCTTCTGGAGACGCTCCAGGTATGCGCGCTTCATTATGGGATGTGTGTCCAATGACACGTGATATTAATGCAGCGCTCTCTCTCAGATCCCGGCGAGCCGCTGCTGTGTGTATGATCCGGTGTTTACGGTGGCGGAGTGTGACGCTCTCACAGAGCTCGGCTTCACCGTGCTGACCCACAACGAGGTGCGTCACACATCGACTGTCCAACACATCTGATCTGCGGTCAGTTCTTAGCATTATTTTCCTAACAGGAGGGAAAGCGGCCAGTTTGTCAACCCACCCTGTTCTACCTGATGCATTGTGGGAAGGCTCTGTATAACAACCTGCTGTGGAGAAACTGGACACCCCAGACGCTGCAGAACATCATTATAATCGGCAACAGTTTTCATGGCATTCAAGAAAGGTACGAGTGTCCTCGACCAATCAACAAGACTGTGCACTATATAGGGGATGGGGAACGATCAGACAGTGCACTATATAGGGGATGGGGAACGATCAGACAGTGCTCTATATAGGGGATGGGGAACGATCAGACAGTGCTCTATATAGGGGATGGGGAACGATCAGACAGTGCTCTATATAGGGGATAGGGAACGATCAGACAGTGCTCTATATAGGGGATGGGGAACGATCAGACAGTGCTCTATATAGGGGATGGGGAACGATCAGACAGTGCTCTATATAGGGGATGGGGAACGATCAGACAGTGCACTATATAGGGGATGGGGAACGATCAGACAGTTCTCTATATAGGGGATGGGGAACGATCAGACAGTGCACTATATAGGGGATGGGGAACGATCAGACAGTGCTCTATATAGGGGATGGGGAACGATCAGACAGTGCTCTATATAGGGGATGGGGAACGATCAGACAGTGCTCTATATAGGGGATGGGGAACGATCAGACAGTGCTCTACATAGGGGATGGGGAACGATCAGACAGTGCTCTATATAGGGGATGGGGAACGATCAGACAGTGCTCTACATAGGGGATGGGGAACGATCAGACAGTGCTCTATATAGGGGATGGGGAACGATCAGACAGTGCTCTATATAGGGGATGGGGAACGATCAGACAGTGCTCTATATAGGGGATGGGGAACGATCAGACAGTGCACTATATAGGGGATGGGGAACGATCAGACAGTGCTCTATATAGGGGATGGGGAATGATCAGACTGTCCTCTATATAGGGGATGGGGAACGATCAGACAGTGCTCTATATAGGGGATGGGGAACGATCAGACAGTGCACTATATAGGGGATGGGGAACGATCAGACAGTGCACTATATAGGGGATGGGGAACGATCAGACAGTGCTCTATATAGGGGATGGGGAACGATCAGACAGTGCTCTATATAGGGGATGGGGAACGATCAGACAGTGCTCTACATAGGGGATGGGGAACGATCAGACAGTGCTCTATATAGGGGATGGGGAACGATCAGACAGTGCTCTACATAGGGGATGGGGAACGATCAGACAGTGCTCTATATAGGGGATGGGGAACGATCAGACAGTGCACTATATAGGGGATGGGGAACGATCAGACAGTGCTCTATATAGGGGATGGGGAACGATCAGACAGTGCTCTATATAGGGGATGGGGAACGATCAGACAGTGCTCTATATAGGGGATGGGGAACGATCAGACAGTGCTCTATATAGGGGATGGGGAACGATCAGACAGTGCACTATATAGGGGATGGGGAACGATCAGACAGTGCTCTATATAGGGGATGGGGAACGATCAGACAGTGCTCTATATAGGGGATGGGGAACGATCAGACAGTGCACTATATAGGGGATGGGGAACGATCAGACAGTGCTCTATATAGGGGATGGGGAATGATCAGACTGTCCTCTATATAGGGGATGGGGAACGATCAGACAGTGCTCTATATAGGGGATGGGGAACGATCAGACAGTTCTCTATATAGGGGATGGGGAACGATCAGACAGTGCTCTATATAGGGGATGGGGAACGATCAGACAGTGCTCTATATAGGGGATGGGGAACGATCAGACAGTGCTCTATATAGGGGATGGGGAACGATCAGACAGTTCTCTATATAGGGAATGGGGAACGATCAGACAGTGCTCTATATAGGGGATGGGGAACGATCAGACAGTTCTCTATATAGGGGATACGGAACGATCAGTCACAGCAACACCAGATCGCTTTAGAGAACGGCTCGTGTAAACTGTCCACAGAATCATTCAATCGCTATATCATTGATATCACGATATGACACTTATCATGTAAAAATGTATACCGGTATTATCGTGGACGGTATGATATGACTCATGTGTGTTTATTGTGTTAGGATGCTTCAGAGAGAGTTTGAGAGAGACTACAGCTTCCTGTCAGATGTATCCTTGACGTCTTATTAATATACAGAACTTCAGCAGAGAATTGACTGTGTTTGTTCTGTTGTTTTCTAAACTATTAACATCAGAAAAGTTTCAAATGCCTTGACTGAGATGGTTTCAGGTGATAAGTGTGTGTGCCGAGACGTCTCTGCCCTGCTCACTGCGCTTCCTGGATGTGTTCAATGACACAGCGCTCATTCAGTTCCCTCCGGAAAACCTGGACAAGCTGCCAGAAGCCACGTGGATTGAGCCTTCAGAGCCACTGTACCAACACTGCACAGATCTCGAGATCATCCGCAGAGAGAAAAGCAGCTGAACACCTTTCAATTATTTCCAAATAATAAAAATAAGACACTTTTCTTGAGGCTAGTGTGTGTTTTTTGCGCCCCTGATTAACTATGAAATGAAGAACGCTTGTTCAAACAGAGAAAAGAAACTTTATTTAGCTGAACATGTATTGACTTGTTTCATGGTTTATTAATGGCGTTGTGTCAAACACACAGATCTCTCGTCACACTGAACGTCTCACTCGGACCCTTCATTCACAACACACTCGCTCCCGTTCGCCACCGCTGATCCTGCCTGCGCTTCGCTTACTGATGTCATAACACTACTTGATTTCGATTGGCTCTCAGTCAGGACACCATTGGTGATGTTTGACTGGTGTTCCTCCTCCTCCTCACCATCTCCAGTATGGCCATTAGTTTTTGAGTGTTCTGGTTGACCGTCTGTGACCTCCTGCTTCTGTTCCCCATTGGGTGTGGCCTCCTCTGTAACCGCTCCACTATTGGTTGGCAGTTCAGAAGCTTCGTTCTCATTGGTCGATTCAGAGTTCTCCAGTCTAGCCTTCTCAGCCTCTTCCGCAGCTTTCCTCTCTTTCAGCTTCTCCTTGAACTCCATCATTTTTGTGCTTAAGCAAACGACAATAAAAGCATTTAGCCATGTTTCCATTACGGACACTCTTAGATCCTCGGTTAATGCAGCCGTTTTTATTTGAAATAGCTCTCACTGGTGAGATGTGGTCAGGTGTGTTTACCTGTATGAAGTCTTGAGTATGCCGTTGACCAGAGCGAGCTGCTCCAGCGTCGTGTCCTGAGACGGAGCCAAACCCTGCGGAGGAGAAACACGGCTCATCACAGAGGCAAGTCTTCACACGCTTATAGGAACGCCCAGCGGGAGGGCAAAACAAGGCTCTCCTCCATTGCCCGCCAGTCATTTTTGCCAGGTTTGTAGTCAGTATTAATGCGGTAAGACAGTGATATTAAAATACCAAATTCAATATACACCTTATTGATGTTCAGGGCCGTTTTGACGCCCTAGGCCAAATCCTTATTGGCACCCCCCAGCCAAATCTTAAAAAGCAACATGATATTACTGGTCTTAATTTTAATCCTTATTAACAAATACAATTTGGAAACTGCGTATAAAAGCTGTTCCAGTCACATGAAAGTAAGAAGAATAAATATTGATTCAGTGCGGTCTTTGTTTCTCATTGACGCTTGAGCTTCCCCTTTAATAACGCGACGCCCTGACACTATTAGAACTGAATGAGTCGATTCAGCTTTCAACACCCCCGTAAAGATGCATTACATTCGACAAAGCGGTTTAATAAAGGATAATAAATATTGTGAATTAGCACATTTTATTATACTATTTTTAAATTGGCCGTTGAAGTTTTATATGGGACAATTACACACTGATCCTTTAACAATGCATTAGCGCAAAAACACACACCTTTAGGAGGTGCAAGAGAAGAAAGCTTCATAGAGTCTAAATATAATGATATCCTGAAATGCTAAAGTGAGTGTGGTTAGCCTACATCTTGCCTCTATAACACACACAGAGCAATATTACACCATCTGCCCATTTCACAGCGTGATTTCTCCACTGCCACAAATACGGCCCTAACAAAATACAGATCTGTGCACTTTTTATTGTACCTGTTTTTTTAATTGGCCCTTGAATTTAGCTTTATTGTGTGGTTAAAAAAAGCGTTACCATGCCAAAGCTTTGACCGAGCTCTGATCTGATGGTGTTGAGCGCTCCAAACGCAACATTCAGACAGTGATTGACAGTCCTCTGATCCAATAGTGTTAGGGGAACCAGTGGGGGCGGCAATCATATTTCAGGGTGGCCTTGACACCCTTCACACACACCCCTGATATGCGTTCATTCCCCTTCAGCTGATGGCGACCGCCTAGTTCGCCTATGCCTAAAAACGGCCCTGTTGATGATGCATACTTTGTCCAGGAAAGCAGACGAACACAGAATATTAGTGCAACACGAGGCTTCTCGTTAGAGTTTTCCCCATCGAAACCCATTATAAAGAAAACATGTTGCGTTCATATTCTTGCCTCATCTGCTCGCCTGTATATAGTGTGCCTCATCCAAAAGGTGTAAACTGAATTTGATCTTTTAATATCACTGTGTTCGTTCACTAAGGATTCTCTAGCCTGTCTTCAGTTCACCTCCGCTGCTGCTTGATCAGATCTAGAACGGATTACTGCGTGATTAATCTGTGTTTAAAATGAAGTGGTGCAGCGACTCGATTTAAAATAAAACCCATATCAACAAATCCTTTAAACTTTGCTTCATTGAATCCTTCTTGGTGCAGCTCACCCTTCAGTGTTGTTCACGTTAAGCGTCCCGCTGTGTTCAGCGACTGAAACACTGCAGCAGGTGCTGGATATGGATCATAAGTGCCCAAAACGTGCATCTTGTTCACATATTTTAGTTTAAGATGGAGATTTGACAGACTTGTGCTGCAGTTCTATGGAGTTCTATGGCGGTTTTGCCCTCCAAGGCTCCGGGACAGTCATGTGACTGAAAACTATGGGTTAGACGAGCTGAGCTTACCTCGGGCAGAGTCTCCGCCAGCTCCACGCCTCCCTGACGAATCGACCGCTCTACACGCACAGCCTGCTGGGTAATGTTCCTCAGGAAGTCAGAGCTGCATTTGGTTTGAGGATGATCTTCGCCGCACTGTTGAGCCACACACACACACACACACACACACACTCAGAACGCCATCACGTCTTCAAAGCTAACACACGAGTGGCAAGCGCAGAATCTGACCGTGTTCTGGAAGATGCTGAACGCTTCCTTCTCATGATTCATGCCTGCTCTGTAGTCGCCAATCACACACAGTCTCTGAGCCAGCAGATGGTGCCTGTGGACCAATCACAACCATCATGGCCTCGCAGCTTTACACAGGTCACATCACACTAACTCTAAATGAGATTGATCTCCACCCATTTTGGATGAGTTCACTAGGGTTAGGATCGAGCCTCAGAGCGTGTGCTGTCTTACATCTCCATCTATTACAGTCCTTCCAGAAAAATGCGGCTTTTTTTGTGATTGTTGTGGCAAAAATCCTTGATGATGCGGCACGTTTTCTTAAAAAATGCGATGGAAAATGCGGGAACTTGCAAAAACTGCGGTTTGATGAGAAAGAGAATAAAAGCACTACATCACAGAAAGTGCTGGAATATTTAAGTTCTCATCTTGTTTTATTGAAGACCTTAATAAACACACGGCTCACATTTACAAAACATTGAGTCAAACAAGTTCTGTAGCTTTACAAAAGGAATATGCTACAACTTCTGAAGAGATGAAGAAATAACTTCCTGTTTTACAGAGTTAGCTTTACAAAACAGACATTTGAGTGCTTCCAATGCACAAAGTGCAATCTCTTAAAGGGCCAGTTCACCCAGAAATGTAAATTCTGTCATGAATGCCGTCCCCTCATGTCTCTGGACACCCGTCAGACTCCGCTCATCTTCAGACACAGATGAAGATATTTTAGTGTAAATCCGATGCTCAGAAAGGCCTCCATTGGCTCAATGCACTGCACACTCTCAAGAGCCATAAAAGCACTAAAGACTAAAGATCCAGAGTCCATCTCACTACAGCGGCTCTACAGTAACTTTATGAAGCGACGAGAATAGTTTCTGCGTGCAAAAAACCCCTAAATAACGACTAAAATAGAGATGACCGATTTCAGAACACACATCATGAAGCTTCAGGGCGTTATGAATCTGTTAGTCGATTCATGATTCGGATCATGTGTCTAACTGCTGAAATACCTGACTTTGGCGATCCAAACCGCTGAATCGACTCACTGATTCATAACGCTCTGAACCGCTGAATCGACTCACTGATTCATAACGCTCTGAACCACTGAATCTACTCGCTGATTCATAACGCTCCAAACCCCTGAATCGACTCACTGATTCATAACGCTCTGAACCGCTGAATCGACTCTCTGATTCATAACGCTCTGAACCGCTGAATCGACTCACTGATTCATAACGCTCTGAACCGCTGAATCGACTCACTGACTCATAACGCTCTGAACCGCTGAATCGACTCACTGACTCATAACGCTCTGAACCGCTGAATCGACTCACTGACTCATAACGCTCTGAACCGCTGAATCGACTCACTGACTCATAACGCTCTGAACCGCTGAATCGACTCACTGACTCATAACGCTCTGAACCGCTGAATCGACTCACTGACTCATAACGCTCTGAACCGCTGAATCGACTCACTGATTCATAACGCTCCAAACCGCTGAATCGACTCACTGACTCATAACGCTCTGAACCGCTGAATCGACTCACTGATTCATAACGCTCCGAACCGCTGAATCGACTCACTGACTCATAACGCTCTGAACCGCTGAATCGACTCACTGATTCATAACGCTCTGAACCGCTGAATCGACTCACTGACTCATAACGCTCTGAACCGCTGAATCGACTCACTGACTCATAACGCTCTGAACCGCTGAATCGACTCACTGATTCATAACGCTCTGAACCGCTGAATCGACTCACTGATTCATAACGCTCTGAACCGCTGAATCGACTCACTGACTCATAACGCTCTGAACCGCTGAATCGACTCACTGACTCATAACGCTCTGAACCGCTGAATCGACTCACTGACTCATAACGCTCTGAACCGCTGAATCGACTCACTGACTCATAACGCTCTGAACCGCTGAATCGACTCACTGACTCATAACGCTCTGAACCGCTGAATCGACTCACTGACTCATAACGCTTTGAACCGCTGAATCGACTCACTGATTCATAACGCTCTGAACCGCTGAATCGACTCACTGACTCATAACGCTCTGAACCGCTGAATCGACTCACTGATTCATAACGCTCTGAACCGCTGAATCGACTCACTGACTCATAACGCTCTGAAGCGCTGAATCGACTCACTGACTCATAACGCTTCAAACCGCTGAATCGACTCACTGACTCATAACGCTCTGAACCGCTGAATCGACTCACTGACTCATAACGCTCTGAACCGCTGAATCGACTCACTGATTCATAACGCTCTGAACCGCTGAATCGACTCACTGACTCATAACGCTCTGAACCGCTGAATCGACTCACTGACTCATAACGCTCTGAACCGCTGAATCGACTCACTGACTCATAACGCTCTGAACCGCTGAATCGACTCACTGACTCATAACGCTCTGAACCGCTGAATCGACTCACTGACTCATAACGCTCTGAACCGCTGAATCGACTCACTGACTCATAACGCTCTGAACCGCTGAATCGACTCACTGACTCATAACGCTCTGAACCGCTGAATCGACTCACTGACTCATAACGCTCTGAACCGCTGAATCGACTCACTGACTCATAACGCTCTGAAGCTTCATGATGCTGTTCTGAAACTGCTTTGCTCTTTTGCTGTTATGTTTGTTGGCCAATGGGAGTTTGCGCTTCATCATGGTTTCACTGGTATCTATGGTTTCTCCGCAGGGTTTGCAGCTTTTCGATGACGTTCACGTCAGGTAATTACGTCACTTCAAAGTGTTCCCATGGCAACAGGGGGAAATGGCGGCTCTTGTGTGAAGTAAACGAACATTTGTCAGCTTTCTGCTAATATATATGATTATGAAATCATGCTAGCCCCGCATATTTTGCACACGGAATTAGACAATTTATGCAGCGTATTTGAAAAAATGCGGACTTTGGCTGATTATGCATTAAATCATGCGATCGCACATTGGCGTTTTTCTGGAGGGACTGAGAGACGAGTAAAGCATGTGGTCTTACATCAGAGCTGTGGTCAGGTCCTGGTCTCCTCTGAAGGAGCTGTTGAGCTTCAGTGCGCTCTGGAGAAACTGTAATGACTGTTCTCCCTGAAGAACCAAGCCCAGAGAAGCCTGAGGGAGAAACGAGATCAACACTGACTCCAGTGCTTCTGTCTGAGAGGAGTGTTCTCCATGAGTGTGAGGATGTGCTTACGTCTATGAGTGCAGTGTAAGGGTGATCTCCTCCATGAACAGCCAGCAGGAGAGCTTTAGCACGATACAGGCATCGCTGAGCCAGAGCGGCTTCTCCTCCAGCGAGCAGATACACCGACAACAACACCTGAACACAACACACCAGAGGATCACAGACACAACACCTGAACACAACACACCAGAGGATCACAGACACAACACCTGAACACAACACACCAGAGGATCACAGACACAACACCTGAACACACCAGAGGATCACAGACACAACACCTGAACACAACACACCAGAGGATCACAGACACAACACCTGAACACAACACACCAGAGGATCACAGACACAACACCTGAACACAACACACCAGAGGATCACAGACACAACACCTGAACACAACACACCAGAGGATCACAGACACAACACCTGAACACACCAGAGGATCACAGACACAACACCTGAACACACCAGAGGATCACAGACACAACACCTGAACACACCAGAGGATCACAGACACAACACCTGAACACAACACACCAGAGGATCACAGACACAACACCTGAACACACCAGAGGATCACAGACACAACACCTGAACACACTAGAGTATCACAGACACAACACCTGAACACACCAGAGGATCACAGACACAACACCTGAACACACCAGAGGATCACAGACACAACACCTGAACACACCAGAGGATCACAGACACAACACCTGAACACACCAGAGGATCACAGACACAACACCTGAACACACCAGAGGATCACAGACACAACACCTGAACACACCAGAGGATCACAGACACAACACCTGAACACAACACAGCAGAGGATCACAGACACAACACCTGAACACAACACACCAGAGGATCACAGACACAACACCTGAACACAACACACCAGAGGATCACAGACACAACACACCAGAGGATCACAGACACAACACCTGAACACACCAGAGGATCACAGACACAACACCTGAACACAACACACCAGAGGATCACAGACACAACACCTGAACACAACACACCAGAGGATCACAGACACAACACCTGAACACACCAGAGGATCACAGACACAACACCTGAACACACCAGAGGATCACAGACACAACACCTGAACACACCAGAGGATCACAGACACAACACCTGAACACACCAGAGGATCACAGACACAACACCTGAACACAACACACCAGAGGATCACAGACACAACACCTGAACACACCAGAGGATCACAGACACAACACCTGAACACACCAGAGGATCACAAACACAACACCTGAACACACCAGAGGATCACAGACACAACACCTGAACACAACACAGCAGAGGATCACAGACACAACACCTGAACACACCAGAGGATCACAGACCAGAGGATCACAGACACAACACCTGAACACACCAGAGGATCACAGACACAACACCTGAACACACCAGAGGATCACAGACACAACACCTGAACACACCAGAGGATCACAGACACAACACCTGAACACAACACACCAGAGGATCACAGACACAACACCTGAACACAACACACCAGAGGATCACAGACACAACACCTGAACACACCAGAGGATCACAGACACAACACACCAGAGGATCACAGACACAACACCTGAACACACCAGAGGATCACAGACACAACACCTGAACACAACACACCAGAGGATCACAGACACAACACCTGAACACAACACACCAGAGGATCACAGACACAACACCTGAACACACCAGAGGATCACAGACACAACACCTGAACACAACACACCAGAGGATCACAGACACAACACCTGAACACAACACACCAGAGGATCACAGACACAACACCTGAACACACCAGAGGATCACAGACACAACACCTGAACACACCAGAGGATCACAGACACAACACCTGAACACACCAGAGGATCACAGACACAACACCTGAACACACCAGAGGATCACAGACACAACACCTGAACACACCAGAGGATCACAGACACAACACCTGAACACACCAGAGGATCACAGACACAACACCTGAACACAACACACCAGAGGATCACAGACACAACACCTGAACACACCAGAGGATCACAGACACAACACCTGAACACAGCAGAGGATCACAAACACAACACCTGAACACACCAGAGGATCACAGACACAACACCTGAACACAACACAGCAGAGGATCACAGACACAACACCTGAACACACCAGAGGATCACAGACCAGAGGATCACAGACACAACACCTGAACACACCAGAGGATCACAGACCAGAGGATCACAGACACAACACCTGAACACACCAGAGGATCACAGACCAGAGGATCACAGACACAACACCTGAACACACCAGAGGATCACAGACACAACACCTGAACACAACACACCAGAGGATCACAGACACAACACACCAGAGGATCACAGACACAACACCTGAACACACCAGAGGATCACAGACACAACACCTGAACACAACACACCAGAGGATCACAGACACAACACCTGAACACACCAGAGGATCACAGACACAACACCTGAACACACCAGAGGATCACAGACACAACACCTGAACACACCACACCAGAGGATCACAGACACAACACCTGAACACACCACACCAGAGGATCACAGACACAACACCTGAACACACCACACCAGAGGATCACAGACACAACACCTGAACACACCACACCAGAGGATCACAGACACAACACCTGAACACAACACACCAGAGGATCACAGACACAACACCTGAACACAACACACCAGAGGATCACAGACACAACACCTGAACACAACACACCAGAGGATCACAGACACAACACCTGAACACAACACACCAGAGGATCACAGACACAACACCTGAACACAACACACCAGAGGATCACAGACACAACACCTGAACACAACACACCAGAGGATCACAGACACAACACCTGAACACAACACACCAGAGGATCACAGACACAACACCTGAACACAACACACCAGAGGATCACAGACACAACACCTGAACACACCACACCAGAGGATCACAGACACAACACCTGAACACACCACACCAGAGGATCACAGACACAACACCTGAACACACCACACCAGAGGATCACAGACACAACACCTGAACACAACACACCAGAGGATCACAGACACAACACCTGAACACAACACACCAGAGGATCACAGACACAACACCTGAACACAACACACCAGAGGATCACAGACACAACACCTGAACACAACACACCAGAGGATCACAGACACAACACCTGAACACAACACACCAGAGGATCACAGACACAACACCTGAACACAACACACCAGAGGATCACAGACACAACACCTGAACACAACACACCAGAGGATCACAGACACAACACCTGAACACAACACACCAGAGGATCACAGACACAACACCCGAACACACCAGAGGATCACAGACACAACACCTGAACACACCAGAGGATCACAGACACAACACCTGAACACACTAGAGTATCACAGACACAACACCTGAACACACCAGAGGATCACAGACACAACACCTGAACACACCAGAGGATCACAGACACAACACCTGAACACAACACACCAGAGGATCACAGACACAACACCTGAACACAACACACCAGAGGATCACAGACACAACACCTGAACACAACACACCAGAGGATCACAGACACAACACCTGAACACAACACACCAGAGGATCACAGACACAACACCTGAACACAACACACCAGAGGATCACAGACACAACACCCGAACACACCAGAGGATCACAGACACAACACCTGAACACACCAGAGGATCACAGACACAACACCTGAACACACTAGAGTATCACAGACACAACACCTGAACACACCAGAGGATCACAGACACAACACCTGAACACACCAGAGGATCACAGACACAACACCTGAACACAACACACCAGAGGATCACAGACACAACACCTGAACACAACACACCAGAGGATCACAGACACAACACCTGAACACACCAGAGGATCACAGACACAACACCTGAACACACTAGAGTATCACAGACACAACAGCTGAACACACCAGAGGATCACAGACACAACACCTGAACACAACACACCAGAGGATCATAGACACAACACCTGAACACAACACACCAGAGGATCACAGACACAACACCTGAACACACCAGAGGATCACAGACACAACACCTGAACACACCAGAGGATCATAGACACAACACCTGAACACAGGATCACAGACACAACACCTGAACACACCAGAGGATCACAGACACAACACCTGAACACACCAGAGGATCATAGACACAACACCTGAACACAGGATCACAGACACAACACCTGAACACACCAGAGGATCACAGACACAACACCTGAACACACCAGAGGATCATAGACACAACACCTGAACACAGGATCACAGACACAACACCTGAACACACTAGAGTATCACAGACACAACACCTGAACACACCAGAGGATCACAGACACAACACCTGAACACAACACAGCAGAGGATCACAAACACAACACCTGAACACACCAGAGGATCACAGACACAACACCTGAACACACCAGAGGATCACAGACACAACACCTGAACACACCAGAGGATCACAGACACAACACCTGAACACACCAGAGGATTATCACCTCCATGCATTTTTTAAAAAGTGGTTTTGTGAGAAGGTGACTCACGTATTGCTGAATGGTGTTGGGATGATCGAAGCCCAGAACCCTTTCGCTGATGACCACGACCCTCAGCTGGACACTCCGAGCCTGCAGGGACAGAGGGAGGAGCTCTGATGTCAGAGGGAGGAGCTTTAGGTGTGTTCGACATGTTAACGCCAAACATTCAATCATGAACACATTCAAACCTGCAGCATGAAGTGTGAGGGATTCTCACGGTCTCATGACAGAATGCAGTGCATCACGACGGTGTCACACACAGGTACACACACACACACACACCTCAGCGGACGGTGTCACACACACACACACACACACACACACACACACACACACACACACACACAGGTACACACATCAGCGGACGGTGTCACACACACACACACAGGTACACACGTCAGCGGACGGTGTCACACACACAGGTACACACACACACACACACACACACACAGGTACAGGTACACACGTCAGCGGACAGAGGTACACACACACACACAGGTACACACACACACACACACACACAGGTACACACGTCAGTGGACGGTGTCACACACACAGGTACACACGTCAGTGGACAGTGTCACACACACACACACACAAACAGGTACAGGTACACACGTCAGCGGACAGAGGTACACACACAGGTACACACACACACACACACAGGTACACACACACACACACACACACACACAGGTACACACACACGCACAGGTACACACGTCAGTGGACAGTGTCACACACACACACACACACACAGGTACACACGTCAGTGGACGGTGTCACACACACACACACACAGGTACACACACATGTACACACGTCAGCGGACGGTGTCACACACAAACACAGACACAGGTACACACACACACACACACACAGGTACACACGTCAGCGGACAGTGTCACGCACACACACACAGGTACACACGTCAGCGGACAGTGTCACGCACACACACACACACACACACACACACAGGTACACACGTCAGCGGACAGTGTCACGCACACACACACACACACAGGTACACACACACACACACACACACACACACCTCAGCAGGATGGCCCTGTACATAGGCCACTTTAGCCAGCAGGCTGAGACACTGGCAGGCTTCAGGGTGAAGGTCATCACACACACGGCCGAAGAGGAACGCCGCCTCCTTCAGCTGCTCGTACGCCTGCTCCAGCAACCCTGCGGGAGAACACACCTCGGTCACGGCTGGTCACATGACTCAGTTACAGCGCATCGGGTCATAGATACCTTTCTGAAGACTGTTCTGAGCCATCTTGAACATGCGTGTGGCGTCTGTGGTTGCCATGGTGATGTGCTTGATGACGGGCAGCAGGTTGAGCACGTCGTCCGGAGAGATGGGCGCTTTGCTGCGGCTGTCAAGAGTGTATTCTTTGAGACGGAGCTGCGGACATGCAGGGTTTGTTTGATCAGAAATACAGTCAGAACTGTCATATTGAGTTATTACTCTACTGTAGGAGCCACTGTTGAGTTTGGGTTAATCCAAATTATTACGGGTACGTTTGTTAGATTAGGGTCCTTTATTTTGTAGGGACTTTTATTTTGATAGTCGGTGAGAATGTTTGAAAAAAGAAAATGGCCGCCTCTCACCTTCTAAAAAACAAAGGAACATAGGAAGCTGTGGGAACGTATTAAGTATATAATGATTATATTTAAATATTTAATTAAATTATATTTATTTAATTTATATAAATAAAACTTTGCTTGGTTAAACGCAGTACCTGAATGCCAGTCTTCAAGCACATCTCTCTCAGCAATGACATCTTCTGGAGTCCGTACTGCTCGACGAGATGCTCCACATTTGACCTGCAGAAAAATGAGCCTTTATGAAGTCACTCCGAGACACGTGACAGGCTTAAAGGAACACGCCACTAGCCGTGTTTCCATTACCCTTCAAATTGCGCAAATTGAAATTGCGAATTGAAAATACGCCCAATGGAAACGCGTCAATTTCGCAAAAACTCCCATATATCGCTAAAAGGTTTTTATGCTCGCATGAGGGGGTTTTTCAGGCAATTCGAAAAAGGAAATTTTCGCAAAACTGCAATGGAAACAGTTTTTTCGCATTTACAGGTCAGCTGGTACGGTCACGCATTGCTCCCACACAGGGATACATATTATTTCCACTCAAGTATGTCTAATAACTTATGTCGTTAAAACAACATATATTTTCTCCTAATAATGAAAGTGGTGTAACTTTATAATGACGGACCCCGGTGCAGCCACACATATCATAACTATCTACAGGCCGACTGTAATTAAGACATATATTCAAGACATGTGTTCAAACACAGACGCTATAGTTTCAGCCGTACTCAAAGACTGAGGAAACAGCCCAGTTACACACATCAATCATTCCCCACCATCTTGGTTTGCTTCTTATTTATTAAATATACAGCCAAATAGTTGATTAAACATTGATCAAAATTTAAATACAATTTACACAAAACTAAATTAGTTTTAAAGAAAGACTTTCTAGAAAACACAATTCAATGAAGTGCTCAAAATCATGTCCTCGGACATATGCGCATCTGATTATGTGCCTTACTCATGCTGCTCACTTTTCATACTCAACATATGAAATTAAAAGATTATAATATTTAGACATAGCCTAACTATGAAACTAAATAGGCTACGCTTTCTTTAACCCTCTGTCTGATGAAGGCGTCGGCGCTTCTGATGGATTTTTTCCTTTATGACAGCGGAAACAACTCACAATACTCCGTCATTTTTAGCCATACAGAGAAGATCAAGATATCATTATAAACTATAAACTGTCGACTTTTATGTGTGTGCACTCAATAACAGCAAAGGCCGTGACTCAGGGAACGGATTATTCTGCACTCAAACGCTGTCTTCATTTCAGAAATATATTTTGTTTCCTAAACGCAAAGTTTTTCATTTCAAAAGCATTTCTAAATTCGGTTTATATTTACAACAAACGAAATTACGAGCCAAAATAACGAAGTGGTAAAAAAGAAAACTTTGAGTTACCACCATGAAAATTCAAACATCTCGCTCGTCTCTGTGGCAATGCGTCACAATAACCTGCGTGTGTGAGAGTCTCATTCTTTACAGATGATGGTGTGTTTGGACAGAAGACGAGTTCTTTATTAAACTCATAAAAAAACAATAGAATAAAAAATGCCACAATTTATCACAACACCTTATGTGTTCATGTCAAATATAAGGAGCTTTTCTTGCCATCAGTGCTTGGATAACACACACACACACACACACACACACACGTCTCATTAATAATAATGGCGTGCAGTGGCTGGGATAAACATAAACCTAACAACATGCTTAGCATGATTTTTGGAATGATTTATCGTGAGAGGAAAAAAAATAGTTTTAGTCGCATAACATCAGTTCATGGAAACGGCGTCATTTCGCAATATCTTATCGACTTTTAGAAAATATCGCAACAGTTTTGCGCAAATCTGTAATGGAAACGCGGCCACTGTGAGTGAAAACAGGCTCTCTCGACTCCTCTAGAGTTGAACAGTTGAGCGTTTTCATTCAGCCGATCTCCGGGTCTGGCGCTAGCACTGTTAGCATAGCTTAGCATAGATCATTGAATCTGATTAGACCGTTAGCATCTCGCTCAAATGACCAAAGAGTTTCCACATTTTTCATCTTTAAAACTCGACTCTTCTGTAGTTCATCGTGTGCTAAGACCGACGGGAAATGAGAAGTTGTGATTTTCTAGGCCGATATGGCAGGAACTATACTCTCATTCCTGCGTAACGCGAATAGAGCGTCAAAACCGCGTCTAGTTGGACGCTTGAGCGATTTGAATCCATCCACAGTGAATTGGACGTGTGTATAAATCGAGCGTTTGAAGTGAAATAGACGCACGTTTAATGCGCTCCAGGAGAACTATGTCATAAAACACCACTCTCTTTTCATTTACATTAAAAATATATATTAAACATTAATAGCCACACACATGTGGTCCAGGCCACGCCTACATCATCTTCACTGCATGTGTATTTATAACAAACGAAATATGAAACACAACCTGTTTCTGTTAAATGTCGGTTTGTGTGTGATCAATAATAGCCATTATAAAAGTATAAGATAGAAGAAGCTATACAATAAATAAAGCAAACAAAGTCAGCGCTAGGGGCTACAACGGTAAAGTTAAATATCCTAAAGAATAAAGTGATGAAACTTCTCTTTGCCCTCAGTCAAAACAATTTGCCAGAGAACAAATGATGATCATGAGAGCAAAGATGGGCCGTTAGATCAGCACAAGATGAATTATATCTGATGTTTAACCACCAGAGACACCAGAGCCAGCGGCAGACGACTGAAGGACTGGCCGAGGAAAGGCTGCTCTCGCCGGGGTTAATGAGCGCTGAGCGCCCTGATCCACTGGAGCTCACAACTCCACACACACCAGATCACATGTTCAACTCCACACACACCAGATCACATGTTCAACTCCACACACACCAGATCACATGTTCAGCTCCACACACACCAGATCACATGTTCAACTCCACACACACCAGATCACATGTTCAGCTCCACACACACCAGATCACATGTTCAGCTCCACACACACCAGATCACATGTTCAGCTCCACACACACCAGATCACATGTTCAGCTCCACACACACCAGATCACATGTTCAGCTCCACACACACCAGAGGTGTGTTCGACATCGGCTGCGGCCGGATTCAACTGATCGGCGAGAGTAGCCGCGTGCAGGCGGGGAGGAGCTGCAAACGGAGACGTGAAGTCGGACACTTTCTGCTTCCCGTAGTGACGCTCGCGCTGTGTTTGCATACTTTATCAGCTGAAGTGAAATAAATGCAATATTTGGCAATACACAGATGTTTCAGAGACATTATTGTCATGTCATACTTTATGTACTGCTTAATACAGCGTGTGTATGTACAAGAATAGAGTTCAACATATAAGTCTACACTATCAATGAAGTGGGGTCTACATTTTTAATCAGTTTTATTTTGATAAACATGACAATATAACATCGCGACTACATGAAAGGAGGTTTTACTGTTATAAAAAACAGATTTGTGCGCATTAGTGGAGCTGAAGGTTTCAGAATAAACACGAAACACACGTGATCGCTGTCATGCGGTGAATCCAGCCAATCGTGGAACAGCTGTGTCGTCATCAGAGTCCGTGCAGCCTCCTGCAGCTGCTCTGGAGAAACTGCACCGGCTGTATCAGCGACTGCTCTCGAATCGCTCTCGCGGGGCTTTGTTGACATACGTCACTGTCACGTGGCGTCGGCGCTGCCTCAAGTCGGACAAAATTTCTAACCGGCATGCACTGCTTCAAGTCAGCCGCCGATCGGTCTGCGCATCGCTGGGTGAAGTCGAACAAGCCTAAAGTCTGAATATACCTTAAGTAAACTTTATACAGTCGAGAAAGACGACGCATATCCGTGCATTAGGTCTTAAAGGGGCAGGAGCCTTTACTGCTGTCTGTTTAATGACAAACAACAAAACACAAGGACATCACTCACTGCTCTTGATTGAAATGCTTTTGTAAGTTTAATAGGATTAATCTTTAATTTAACCAGTCAAACATGCAATGTTATTTTACATTTGATCAATTTCTGAACCTGAAAACTAATGTTAGACGTACCTGAAACACCTGAAAAGCATAGTTTGTTTTATTAGTATCTTTGCTCAATAGTATTCATTTGTGCTGCTGCTTGTATTTAAATTATTTGTTCTTATTATTTTCTTTATTTTTATTTGACAGTAGTCCTTTTTTCCCTGAACATAGCAAATAATGAACCGTACCGAAACCGTGAACCTAAGAAGAAGAAGACAGTTGCAGCGGCGGGCGGGAGGATAAGGGGAAAAGTAGCGGGAAGTGAGCTTCAAGGAGAGTACAGGAGATGAGTGTGATGTGCGATGATGGATCAGGACGCTGACGGACAAAATCAAAATAAATTGTGTAGTTATAAACTCTTTAGACTGTTAATGATTAGTGCTTTTTAAAAGTTTGTGGGTAAGAATCGCGTAAAAAAAAAAAAAAAAGGAAATCCCTTATTTTGTGAATGGATTGTGGATATATTTTATTTTCAATGTTGACAGCTATGGCGTAATATGGAAACTCTTTGTTCATTTTTGGTCTAATCAGATTCAATGATCTATGCTAAGCTATGCTAACAGTGCCAGCACCAGACCCGGAGATCGGCTGAATGAAAACACTCAAACTCAACTGTTCAACTCTAGAGGAGTCGAGAGAGCCTGTTTTCACTAATAGTGGCGTTCCTTTAAACATCTGGAGAGGAGCTCACCCCAGGCCTTCTTTGAGTCTGTATGTTTCTTGAGCATCCTGACAGATGTGACTCCACAGGTCATTCCCACTGAGTGCGGTCCACGCCGTGCTGTCGGTAGCCACGCCCCCTCCACGGCCACGCCTCCTGGATCGCTTCTTAGACTCCTCCCCGTTTGACGCCGAGCTGAAGTGTGGCACCAGTAAGCAGCAGAGGAAGTGACTCGCTGCTGCAGACAGGTTAGACGTCTCCACTCCCTGTCCAACACACACACCATGGTCATGTTTATGAATTACTCATTATAGATTAAACAAAACCAAGCTTAGTTTATAAAACTGCATATATAAGCAGGGCTTGACATTAACACCCGCCAAATGTGTGTGTGTTTCAGCAGTGGTGTGTAACAGTCCTGGCCACTTTAGCGGGTTGAATTTTATATATAATATACACTCCCCTAAAGGATTATTAGGAGCAGCACTAATACTGTGTTTGACCCCTTTGGCCTTCAGAACTGCCTTAATTCTACGTGGCATTGATTCAACAAGGAGCTGAAAGCATTCTTTAGAAATGTTGGCCCATATTGATAGGAGAGCATCTTGCAGTTGATGGAGATTTGTGGGATTTACATCCAGGGCACGAAGCTCCCGTTCCACCACATCCCAAAGATGCTCTATTGGGTTGAGATCTGGGGACTGTGGGACGGCCATTTTAGTCCAGTGAACTCATTGTCATGTTCAAGAAACCAATTTGAAATGATTGGAGCTTTGTGCCATGGGGCATTATCCTGCTGGAAGTAGCCATCAGAGGATGGGCACATGCTGGTCATAAAGGGATGGACATGGTCAGAAACAATGCTCAGGTAGGCCATGGCATTTAAACCATGCCCAATTGGCACTAAGGGGCCTAAAGTGTGCCAAGAAAACATCCCCCACACCATTACACCACCACCACCAGCCTGCACAGTGGTAACAAGGCATGATGGATCCATGTTCTCATTCTGTTTACGCCAAATTCTGACTCTACCATCTGAATGTCTCAACAGAAATCCAGACTCATCAGACCAGGCGACATTTTTCCAGTCTTCAACTGTCCAATTTTGGTGAGCTGGTGCAAATTGTAGCCTCTTTTTCCTATTTGTAGTGGAGATGAGTGGTACCCGGTGGGGTCTTCTGCTGTTGTAACCCATCCGCCTCAAGGTTGTGCGTGTTGTGGCTTCACAAATGCTTTGCTGCATACCTCGGTTGTAACGAGTGCTTATTTCAGTCAAAGTTGCTCTTCTATCAGCTTGAATCAGTCGGCCCATTCTCCTCTGACCTCTAGCATCAACAAGGCATTTTGGCCCACAGGACGGCCCCATACTGGATGTGTTTCCCTTTCCACACCATTCTTTGTAAACCCTAGAAATGGTTGTGCGTGAAAATCCCAGTAACTGAGCAGATTGTGAAATACTCAGACCGGCCCGTCTGGCACCAACAACCATGCCACGCTCAAAATTGCTTAAATCACCTTTCTTTCCCATTCCGACATTCAGTGTGGAGTTCAGGAGATTGTCTTGACCAGGACCACACCCCTAAATGCATTGAAGCAACTGCCATGTGATTGGTTGATTAGATCATTGCATTAATGAGAAATTGAACAGGAGTTCCTAATAATCCTTTAGGTGAGTGTTTATATTTACATATCAGAAATGAACTACAGTGTCCTGCACACACTAGAGAAACATTATTTGTGTATTTTTGATTTGAGAGAGGAAAATGAAATACCTGAATGTAGCCACTGAAGAAGCGCTGAGCACACCGCACCACAACCTCTGCAAACGCCAGCCTCTGAGAGATGCAGGACAGGCTTAGGACAGTTCGAAACTCACATTCTAACGGTCTTTAAAATCCTTTTCTTACCGTGATGTGCCTCAGCTGATGTTTGAGATCCGATTGACTGATGGACAGGATCAGGTGACCTAGATAGCGCAGGTTTATGCCTTTCTGATGGAGGGCTTGTCGTAAAGATGCCCCGTCCATCGGTACGTCTGGGCCGTGAATGCAGTCGTTCATCTGAAAGAGCAGAGTTTCTCTCACACACGTGTGCATTTACACTGAAACATGTGTGTTTGCTACAATTACAGTCTCATCTGCTCATCAAAAATACTGGAATATTGTGAAATATTTTCTATTGTGATATATGTTAACCTCTTATGCTCTGCGACCATTTCCTCCTGGACGTGTCCGACCCAAATGTAAAAGCATCCCACACACACACACACACACACACACACTCACACACACACAGTGTCTCTAAACACACAACACTGGTGTCATTTTACAGGAAAGCCTCTGGAGTTTCATAAAGCACTGCTAAAAGTGATGAACATGTGAGTGTGTGTTGTCTGAGCTGTAATAACCTCCGAGAAAGAGACACTTTTTAATTGTTTGGTTATAAATTGATTGTTGAAAGTGTGTAACTCAGGCCCTGTGAGCTCTAGCACCCTGCAGACCGTTTGGGCCGTAAACACTAGATTACAGAAACACTGGAGAGAGAGTTTAGTGACACTGGATATTGCGTTTATAACACTGTATATGGGACACTTGTGTATTTGGGTAGGCGGAAATAACAAAAAAGATAATATTCGTCCCTTCAGATCCATCTGTATAAATCTTGCACACATGATCCAGACTAAACTCTCTCTCCTGTGTTTTCTGTAATCTGTGTGTGTGTGTGTGTGTGTGTGTGTGTGTGTGTGTGTGTGTGTGTGTGTGTGTGTGTGTGTGTGTGTGTGTGTGTGTGTGTGTGTGTGTGTGTGTGTGTGTGTGTGTGTGTGGGAAGCTTTCACATTTGGGTCGGACACATCCAGGAGGAAATGGTCTCAGAGTAATTTAGTGTAAATAAGTGACTGTGTGTAAAACTAATGCCAAAGTGACGCACATCTGCAGAAAGTAGAGACTCTAAGCTCTCAGATGAGGTCAGAGGTCAGAGCTCCTACACAGACAGTTAACATTTATAGTATATACATGATGATGTCATTCCTGATCAGGGTCTGCAGAGGTTAAGAGGTTAAAATGTAATTTATTCCTGTGATTTTCAGCATCATTACTCCAGTCTTCAGTGTCACATGATCATTCTAACATGAGGATCTGATGATCAACACACAGTTATGATGATTATCAGAGTTGAGGACAGTTCACGTTTGTGGAAACTGGATTCTTTGATTAATAGAAAATTAATTTACCTGAAACATAAGAGTCACGTTTGATTAATGTAACGCATCCTTGATGAATAAAAGTATTAATTTCTTTAAAAATGTTCCTGACCCCAATCCTTTGAGCGGTGGTGTATAGAAACACAGAACACACTCACGAATGCCGGGATTTGGTCATTGATGATGAACGACGCTGCTTCCTTCAGTAATCTCTTCTGCAGCTCCACGGCGTCACTCTCGGAGACGGGAAACTGCACGCCTTCCCGAGGAGAGACAAGACTATATTTAACAAAATCTCTACAAACACACTAATGCAGCGACACTCGCTCCGTTCCAGAAGAGACAGCACACGCACACGCACACGCACACGCACACGGGTTTGGAACAGAGCTTTTGTGGCGTTCATTTTTTCCTGACCTGGGGAGAAGACATTAGGGTTGAACCGCATCTCAAATATGATGTCACTGACAGATCCGACTTCTTTGCAAGCTCTTCTTACGGCGTCTATGTTTCGAGAGTCACCTGACAACACACAAACACACACATCAAATCGCTCCTCTAAAACAGCCAGTCCAACAAAACACCACTTCTGTTCATTCTCACCAGACTTCAGGCACTCTTCCACTCCTCCGTTCTCCTCCATGTGAGCCTTCGCTCGCTGCGTGAACTGAGCGTGTCTGAAACACAAGATCACGCGTGTTCTTTAGGATGCACACGCATAAACCAGCCGGACATCTCAGGCTTGTTACAATTAATGCTCTTCAATGCAATCAATTCAATTAAAGGGAAGAAATGCAATGCAATAAATGAGATGAGATCAAATTAATGTTTTTTAAATGCAATTTAGTGTAAAATCTGCTTGGGAACGATGGTTTTCAATGCAATGCAATATTAAATGTTACACGTGTGTGTGTGTGTGTGTGTGTGTGTGTGTGTGTGTGTGTGTGTGTGTGTGTGTGTGTGTGTGTGTGTGTGTGTGTGTGTGTGTGTGTGTGTGTGTGTGTGTGTTAAAGGATGTTTAACCCTCTGGTGCTCTTCGTTTAAGGGGTCGCATTGGTCGTCTTCCCGCTCATACGTGACCGGACACCTAAAAATGAAACGTCCTCCACCCCAGTAAAACCAATGCAATTTATTTTTCTTTTTAATTTTGTATTTTTAGATGATTTGATGGTATTTTTTAATAATTATGGTCTATTTTTGCCTTTTTTTTTTTGTTGTAATTTTAATTATTGCAGTATTTCAGGTAAAACAGAGACTAGGCCTTCACAATACATTTTTGTGAAGGCAGATTAGCCCCTCTTTAGGAATGATTTAAGAAATCATGCAACCATGTGTGTGACCACTAGAGGTCTCTGTGGAGAGGCTTGAGAATTCACTAGTTCTCTTTTGAACACATTTAATCTTTTTTTTTTAGGGATTTGAATATATATTAAAAAAATCTCAAAGACTATTTATTATAAAGTTTAGATATTTTTTTGTTTGTTAGAAATATAGATTTTTTTCTGTGTATTTGTGTTTTTGCAGATTTCCCATTCATTTCCTATGGTGTCATTTTTGAGAAAAGCACAAGTGAGAGTATTTTTTTATGACCCTTAGCATGCTCGAATCATGCCCTGTGTTTACATCCCTAATGCCAGAAAACACATCAAGTTTAATATCATCCTGATGAAGCTGTGATTTAATTCAAAACATGGTTCATAGGTTCAGTTTTTCATAGATGTGTGTGTGTGCCAATATCACACTCTTGATGTTTGAGAGTTCACTGCTGTGTACTTTTTTTCAGCATCATGGCCGATTTGTAGATTGCACACACAAATATTCAGAGAATTTTTGTGTTTTTGCCGATTTCCCATTCATTTCCTACGGTCGCTCATTTATGACCGAAGACAATGAACGCTACCTATTTTTTTTTAACGACCAATTAGCATGCTCGAATCATGACCCCAATTTTTTGTGTGTGTTCACATCCCTAATGCTAGAAAAGTTTCATATCATCCTGATGAAGCTGTGATTTTTAAACATTACAAAACAGAAGATTTTCCGGTCAGAAATGCCCGAAGAGCACCAGAGGGTTAAAAACGTTCTACTATCCCAGATTAATATGCAAACTTTTGTATAAGATGATTCTTTTCTTTTTTTTAAGTGCATGATTTGTTTCTGCCCACATAATGAGATTGTGTGAAAAAAATGGCCTTCTGGGTGTTTCATGCATTATTGATCATGATGTGAAGAAAACTGATACGTTGTCAATGTAGAAACACATTTTGCACATACCTTTTTATATTGTTAGTAATATTTCAAGATGAACATTATATATTTGAGAAAAATCATGTTAAAATGTGATCATCGGGCTTTTGAGTATATCATTATATTGCAGAGATTGGTCATAAAACTAAGCATTTAAATATTATTGGGAAATATAGAGCAGTCACTAATATTTCTATGCCCTTTGTCCTTGTAAATATGAAGCCTGTCAGAACTCACTTGTGCTGAATGAACGCCTTCACTAGCTCCGGCCGTAAACGACACAAAGCGTGAGGGTAACGTCTGGGAAAGCTGCCTTCCTTCTGTTCTTGTGCTTCTTCTCCGTCCTCCACGTGGAAGTTGGCATCAGCAGGCATTGTACGATACACATCCAGCAGGTAATACCGCCCATCGGCCCCCAGAATCCCCTGAGCATCTACAGTGGTGAAAAGGGGCAACTGATGCCCGGTCGGCCCCTCGACCGCATGTCTTTGCAGAGAAAGAGCCTTCGCCGACTGAGCCAGCAGCTCTAGGAGTTTCCGTCGGGAGGGATTCTCCATTGGCCCTGCTCGGAAGCCGTATAGAAGGCCGTTGGGAACCTCCGCCTGCTCGGGGCCCTGGAGACCAGGGGCCAGGCCCTGCGCGGACAGCCGGACGCCACGATAGTCGGCCAGTGCGGTGGGGATGGTGTGCAGGTTTTGGAGGTCTCCTTCCAGGTCGCTGTACGACTGCACACACCGCAGCTCGAGACGCTGGGCGGCTCTGTGACCGCGCTCTCCCCCCAGCCACTCCTCTCGGTGTGTTGGCACACTCATGAACACGCCACCGCATAAAAACGCTGGGTCCTCGGGAGAACCATTGACTGGGTCAACAAACCCGTCGATCACCTTCTCTGAAGCCTGAGCAACAGCCCACACGAAAGCGCTGTTCACCTGCGGAACACACAACCAAAGTGAAGAGCTGGCGTAAAACAACCCAGATCACAAGAAGTGTGTATTTATTATAGATATACATATATATTTGTATTAACATTACTAATACTGTGAATATCTTTGCACTACACATTCACATGTTTGGCTTTTGTATATTTCTGCTTCCTTTTTGTCTACCCTTATTATGTTATGTCATGTCTAAATATAAGAATAAAAAAAGAAATTAACAACCTACTTGGAAACAATGCAATGAAATACAATAAATTATATGTGGGGGTAAAAACTACTTGGAAACTTTGGTTTTCAATTAAATGAAATATTAAACAAAACATTTAAAGTATTTTAAAATAAATACTTAATATATATATATTGTATATATAATGTTTTCTGAACTGATTCACTAAAAGAACTGGACTTTTGATTTTTGATCAGCTGAGCTACAGATAAATGTACAGTAGTTATGGAACACGGTATTGTTAGGATGTTTTATGTGGTCTGTAGTTAGTGTTTATTTACAGGATGAGTTCACTTTAAAATTAACATTTCCTGATACTTTACTCGCCCCATCTCATCCCAGATGCTCATGTGTTTCTTTCTCCAGGATTGTTCTGCTCATAATGGACTTCAATGGGAACCAACGGCTGAAGGTCCAGATCACTGCAGTTTCAGAGGAAGGGCTTCAGAGGCTCTGACCAATCCCAGAGGAATAGAGTCTGATCTAGACAAACCATCGCCACATTTACAACACACACACACACACACACACACACTTATACACTTAAACGCTCATCTCGAGCGGCTCTGAGACGCCACGGATTGAGCAATCACGCCAGAAAGGTCTCGCTAGACTCCATCTCCAACTTCAAAATTGTTTAACCTCTTTTTGCTAAAGGATGTTTGTATTAGTCTCCACACGTTCTCTTGGGGCGGGACTTCCTCGTGACCTTTCTGGCGTGATTGCTCAATCCGTGGCGTCTCAGAGCAGCTCGAGATGAGCGTTAAAGTGTATAAATGTGTGTGTGTGTGTGTGTGTTGTAAATGTGGCGGTTTGGTCTAGATCAGACTCTATTCCTCTGGGATCGGTCAGAGCCTCTGAAGCCCTTCCTCTGAAACTGCAGTGATCTGGACCTTCAGCCGTTGGTTCCCATTGAAGTCCATTATGAGCAGAACAATCCTGGAGTGATCCTCAAAAAACTGAAGAAAGAAACGCATGAGCATCTGGGATGAGACGGGGAGAGGAGATGCTCATTCTGAAGTGAACTCATCCTGTAATTATACGGATGAAAGTGTGCTCAGACCTGCAGCAGCGCTCGGTCCCTCTGAAGTCTCTCCTCCAGACTCCTCTGAGGAAGATCTCTGGCTGCTTGAAGTTCCTTATTCCAGTCAGGAGCCTTAACACACAGAAGAACACGTGAACATGACACACACACACAGAGGAGGACAGACAGGTGTGAGTGTGGGACAGGTGTGTGTGTACCTGCGCGTTGAGGTCCTGCTCCAGACCCAGCCGGCCGCTGAAGCTGGATCTGTGCAACTGAGGCGAGTGAGGCGAGGGGACGCCCAGCCAGCTCAGTGTGCGGTACGGAGTGGGAAGCGTCTCTTCGGCCGGCAGAGAGGGCCTGTACGGACAGAGGCGCTCAGTGAAACAGCTTCAGGACAGGCGAGTGTGTGAGAGTGTGTGAGCTCACCTGTGCCGCAGTGAGCTGAGGTTATGTTTGAACTGTGGGCTGATGTGGGACAGCAGGTCGGTCAGACAGTGGCACACTGGAGTCGACTGAGCAGGACGGGGGTCGAACACATCGAGGGTCGACCTGGAACAAAAACACATCATTCTGTCAATACAAAATAAAAACTAGCACGTTTAACACCTGATGACTAGTCCATACAAGTGTCAAACATGTCACTTCCTGTTGCCAGCAGGTGGCGCTGTGACTGTAACTGAATATGGGCATGTGTTCAGGACTGAACTCTTATCAAACGTGTGAAGTTTGGGGCAGATCGGACATTGCATACCAAAGTTACAGCAACTTCCTGTTTCGTGGCGAAACATCGAAATTTGTCAGGCCGCCAAGGACACGCCCTTCGACGAAAACTCTAGATCTTCGCAATTTAGCGTCGCAAATACTTTATGATTACATTCACCAAATTTTAAGATGATCCGATAAAAACTCTTGGAGGATTTCATTACAGTACGACGTCTGAAAACGCCAAAAACTGCACAAAAATCAAAGAGGAAATTCAAAATGGCTGACTTCCTGTTGCGTTTAGGACTTTGCTCCAAGAGACTTTTTGGTAGGTATTGGCACATTACACGCGTGTACCAAATATCGTACACGTATGTGAAACGGAGCGGGAGGCGCACTCCGCTGAAGGTTTATAGGTGGCGCTATTGAGGCATTTTGCCCCACCCAATCCTGAAATATTGAACTGCGACTACACAACACAGAATCTTACTTGTTCAGGTAAAACCCACGTGGGCAGGAAGTGATGTCATACTGCTTGCCCTCCAGAGTGTGGACACTGATGTACAGGAAGTCACCCTGCAGCTTCCGGAAGCCAGGGGGAGGGTTCCAGCAGCTGAGTGACAGGTCCAGCAGGAAATTGGGAGCCTATCAGAGAACACGTTCAGAATTCAAACGCCTAAAGGTTTATTTGTGTGTGTTGGTGGACGTCCTTCAGTGTGTGTGTTGTTGGACGTACTTCAGTGTGTGTGTTGGTGGACGTACTTCAGTGTGTGTGTTGCTGAACGTACTTCAGTGTGTGTGTTGGTGGACGTACTTCAGTGTGTGTGTTGCTGGACGTACTTCAGTGTGTGTGTTGCTGGACGTACTTCAGTGTGTGTGTTGGTGGACGTACTTCAGTGTGTGTGTTGCTGGACGTACTTCAGTGTGTGTGTTGGTGGACGTCCTTCAGTGTGTGTGTTGTTGAACGTACTTCAGTGTGTGTGTTGCTGGACGTACTTCAGTGTGTGTGTTGGTGGACGTACTTCAGTGTGTGTGTTGCTGGACGTACTTCAGTGTGTGTGTTGGTGGACGTACTTCAGTGTGTGTGTCGCTGGACGTCCTTCAGTGTGTGTGTCGGTGGACGTACTTCAGTGTGTGTGTTGGTGGACGTACTTCAGTGTGTGTGTTGCTGGACGTACTTCAGTGTGTGTGTTGGTGGACGTACTTCAGTGTGTGTGTTGCTGGACGTACTTCAGTGTGTGTGTTGGTGGACGTACTTCAGTGTGTGTGTTGCTGGACGTACTTCAGTGTGTGTGTTGGTGGACGTCCTTCAGTGTGTGTGTTGTTGAACGTACTTCAGTGTGTGTGTTGCTGGACGTACTTCAGTGTGTGTGTTGGTGGACGTACTTCAGTGTGTGTGTTGGTGGACGTACTTCAGTGTGTGTGTTGGTGGACGTACTTCAGTGTGTGTGTTGCTGGACGTACTTCAGTGTGTGTGTTGGTGGACGTACTTCAGTGTGTGTGTTGCTGGACGTACTTCAGTGTGTGTGTTGTTGAACGTACTTCAGTGTGTGTGTTGCTGGACGTACTTCAGTGTGTGTGTTGGTGGACGTCCTTCAGTGTGTGTGTTGGTGGACGTACTTCAGTGTGTGTGTTGGTGGACGTACTTCAGTGTGTGTGTTGGTGGACGTACTTCAGTTGGTGGACGTACTTCAGTGTGTGTGTTGGTGGACGTACTTCAGTGTGTGTGTTGGTGGACGTACTTCAGTGTGTGTGTTGCTGGACGTACTTCAGTGTGTGTGTCGGTGGACGTACTTCAGTGTGTGTGTCGGTGGACGTACTTCAGTGTGTGTGTCGGTGGACGTACTTCAGTGTGTGTGTTGTTGGACGTACTTCAGTGTGTGTGTTGCTGGATGTACTTCAGTGTGTGTGTTGTTGGACGTACTTCAGTGTGTGTGTCGCTGGACGTACTTCAGTGTGTGTGTTGCTGGACGTACTTCAGTGTGTGTGTCGGTGGACGTACTTCAGTGTGTGTGTCGGTGGACGTACTTCAGTGTGTGTGTCGGTGGACGTACTTCAGTGTGTGTGTCGGTGGACGTACTTCAGTGTGTGTGTTGCTGGACGTACTTCAGTGTGTGTGTTGCTGGACGTACTTCAGTGTGTGTGTTGCTGGACGTACTTCAGTGTGTGTGTTGGTGGACGTACTTCAGTGTGTGTGTTGGTGGACGTCCTTCAGTGTGTGTGTTGGTGGACGTACTTCAGTGTGTGTGTTGGTGGACGTACTTCAGTGTGTGTGTTGGTGGACGTACTTCAGTGTGTGTGTCGGTGGACGTACTTCAGTGTGTGTGTCGGTGGACGTACTTCAGTGTGTGTGTGTTGGTGGACGTACTTCAGTGTGTGTGTGTTGGTGGACGTACTTCAGTGTGTGTGTTGGTGGACGTACTTCAGTGTGTGTGTTGGTGGGCGTACTTCAGTGTGTGTGTTGCTGGACGTACTTCAGTGTGTGTGTTGGTGGGCAGTAGGGTCGCCAGAGGAGGAAGTTCTGAAACGCCGGGCAGAATGTAGGCGGGAGGGGGCGGGGCTTCAGCAGACTGCTCTGTCTTGCTATTGGCTCGTCTGTTCTTTGATGAGTGCAGAGTGGGAGGGGCTTCTAATACACAAACACACAATGAGCCATGGGCATAAACATAACGAATGCATTTGAAATGATGTAGAGGCAGAACTGAATACAAGTGTTTTCTCACCAGGCGTTTGGGTGAGTGTGTTCAGCACCACAGGTGATCGGCCCTCCATCAAGGCATCCTGGGGTGTGGCAGCGTTCATCATCTCCTGCACACGGGCCAGGTGAGCCTGTGCCGACCGCGGGGAGTACGGCTCTATGACACACACACACACACACACACACACACACAGATTATAATCAGGCCGTTCTCCAGCTCCACTGACCTTCTGAACGTCTATGCGTCTCATCTTGTAAAACTGTGATTTTCCAGTGAGCAATACGATTATCTATTCAATCCTCTACTTTCCCACATGACTCATAATGAGTGCCATGTGACTCACTCGGCTCTAACGGTTTACAATGAAATCAAGAAGTTGTGAAACCTGTATAGCAAAAAAAAAAACACTGATCCCTGTGAAAGTTCTGACTGAAACCGGCTCACACTGGCTCTGGAACAGGGTCGCTGGCCCAACCTGGCAATACTGGTCAAACTGGCTCAAACTGACCTTAACCTGGAACTGGTCCAGCCGAAGCCGGGCCTGACTGAGACCATCAATAAACCACCAATGAGCTTTCAGTGGTTTCTGATCACTGGATCAGTGTTGCTATTGTTCATGCTAACTAAATGTTTCTGTTAAAGTAAAACTATTAAACATCATTTTCTGTAATTGAAATACTTAATACATGATAAACATATCCTCACACCGATCGGGCATAACATTGTGACCTAATATTGTGTTGGTCCCCTGACCCGTTTCTGATGGCCTCCTCTAGACCCCGTGAAGCTGTGCTGTGGGATCTGGCATCAAGATATTAGCAGCAGATCCTTTAAGTCCTGTAAGTTGTGAGGTGTGGCCTCAATGGATCGGACTTGTGTGTTCAGCTCATCCCACAGATGCTCGATTGAGATCTGGGGAATTTGGAGGCCAAGTCAATGCCTCAAACTTCTTCCCATAGTGCACCTGGTGCCATGTGTTCCCCAGGTGAGCCCCGCACACGCACCCGGCCATCCACGTGATGCAGAAGAACACGTGATCATCAGAGCAGGCCACCTTCTTCCATTGCTCTGTGGTCCAGTTCTGATGCTCGTGCCACTGTTGGTGCTTTGGGCGGTGGACAGGGGTCAGCATGGGCACCCTGACTGGTCAGCGGCTGTGCCGCCCCATACTCCTCAAACTGAGATGCTCTGTGTGTTCTGAGCCCTTTCTATCAGAACCAGCATTAACTTCTGGAGCAGTTTGAGCTCCAGTAGCTCGTCTGTTTGATCGGACCACACGGGCCAGCCTTCGCTCCCCACTGGTCCTTCACTTTTGATAGAGACTGACCACTGCAGACCGGGAACACCCCACAAGAGCTGCAGTTCTGGAGATGCTCTGACCCAGTCGTCTAGCCGTCACAATCTGGCCCTTGTCAAACTCGCTCAAATCCTCACGCTTGCCCATTTCTCCTGCTTCTGACACATCAACTCTGAGGACAACATGTTCACTTGCTGCCTAATATACCCCACCCACTAACAGAGATCATCAGTGTTATTATCGGTCATAATGTTATGCCTGATCGGTGTATATATATATATATATTAAATAAATTAAAAATATATTTGTGCAATTTGGCAATATCTAGCCAAACAACCAAAACATTCTCCACCACATGTCCTTATATGTGTAAGTCTATTAGAAGTGAAGATCCTGCCGCTTACCTTCCACTAAACGGAGAGTGACTCCAGCTTTGAAGCCCTTGAGGTCCTGGAGCTCAGTCATGGGGTCAAGGGTCACACCTGAAAGGGCCAGAGCGATAGATGTGCGAGGTGCCACCTCCTCCCGGCCCAGGACGGTCATGATGGCATCCTGGACCAGCCAGAATCCATGAGCCTGCGGAGAACAGCTCGACATGAATCAGTGCTTTGCATGTTTGATGTTCTGTTGACAGATTTATTTGCATTTCTGATCTGCCCAAACGTGACTCCTCATGTTGAGGTTATTCCACCAAACGATCCCAAACGTCCTTCACTGATGAGTGACCAGTCGCTGAACGCTCACCTGCAGCTCAAAGGGCTCGACTCCTGCACCCTGAATCTTCACAGGAAATGACCCGTCATCCTCTTTTCTGCTTGCAGCCGCTTTTCTCCCGTTCTCTGAACTTGAGAGTTCTGCGGAGTGAAGGGGTAAAGCGTTCCTCAGTGTGAGAGTGTGTGTGTGTGAGAGAGTGAGCTCAGAATGTGCTTCAAGCCAAAACAAGAGTTACATAAGAGTTCGGTCGGAGAGTGAGGAAACCTGTCCAAATGCCACGACAGAAACTGAAGGAGGAACAATAAAGAGTCCACTAACTCCACAATCGCTCCACAATACCACTATATAATAATATACCAGTATATAATATACCACTATATAATATACCACTATATAATAATATACCACTATATAATAATATACCACTATATAATATACCACTATATAATAATATACCAGTATATAATATACCACTATATAATATACCACTATATAATATACCACTATATAATAATATACCAGTATATAATATACCACTATATAATATACCACTATATAATATACCACTATATAATATAACACTATATAATATACCACTATATAATATAACACTATATAATATACCACTATATAATATACCACTATATAATATACCACTATATAATAATATACCACTATATAATATACCACTATATAATATACCACTATATAATATACCACTATATAATATACCACTATATAATATACCACTATATATTATAACACTATATAATATACCACTATATACAATACCACTATATAATATACCACTATATACAATACCACTATATACAATACCACTATATAATATACCACTATATAATATACCACTATACAATACCACTATATTCCACAATACCACTATACAATACC
>CM042253.1:53822354-53834854 GCA_023566225.1 Romanogobio albipinnatus | reverse complement strand
CACACACACACACATACACACACACACACTCTCACAAACACACTCACACTCTTACTGTCACACACACACACACTCTCTCTCTCTCACACACACTCATTGTCACACACACACACACACTCACTGTCACACACACACTCTCACACACTCACTCACTCACTCACTGTCTCACACACACACACACACACTCTCTCACTGTCTCTCACACACACACACACACACACACACTCTCTCACACACACTCTCTCACACACACTCTCTCACTGTCTCTCACACACACACTCTCTCACACACACTCACTCACTGTCTCACACACACACACACACACTCTCTCACACACACTCTCTCACTGTCTCTCACACACACACTCTCTCACACACACTCACTCACTGTCTCACACACACTCTCTCACACACACTCACACACACACACACTCTCTCACACACACTCACTCACTGTCTCACACACACACTCACTGTCACACACACACACACACACACACACACACACACACACGTCGATCACAGTGTAACTGACGCTCGCTGCTGTTGGCAAACATTCTGCAGTGATAAAGGAGAGCAGACGGCACGGAGACACGAGGTTGTTTAAAAAAATGGTTTTATTTGTTCTGATCATTTACAGAAGATTCCTCACGAGACGCTGGCATCGCTTCATCTGTCATTAACTCATCCATGAGGCACAAGCAGGAACATCCTGCTCATTAAGAGTCTCACGCGTGTCCTGTTGTGCTGGTCCGACAGGTCAGAGGTCACTGTGTGTCAGATGGGTGGCCAGATTTTACTGACCTCTGCGTGAAGAGACTCTGGGATCCACTGACAGTACGCCGACATCAGATCTACAGGGACAAGATGAAGACAGCGCTTACATTAGAGCGGCCCATTGAGACTCATCAGCTGTGATGTTAAACACACACACACACACACACACACACACACTACTGTCCAGATGTCTGGGGTCAGGGTTAAAGGGTTAGTTCACCCAAAAATGAAAATGACCCCATGATTTACTCTCCCTCAGCTCATCCTCGGTGTGTATTAGGGCTGAGTATAGACACAGATTTCACAATTCAGTTCGATATGATTCAATATGGATTATTGTGGATATACAGGTGCTGGTCATATAATTAGAATATCATCAAAAAGTTGATTTATTTCACTAATTCCATTCAGAAAGTGAAACTTGTATATTATATTCATTCATTACACACAGACTGATATATTTCAAATGTTTATTTCTTTAATTTTGATGATTATAACTGACAACTCAGGAAAATCCCAAATTCAGGATCTCAGAAAATTAGAATATTACTTAAGACCAATACACAGAAATCTTAGATTGAGATGTTGGCCAACTGAAGAGTGTGAGCATGTGCAGCACTCAATGCTTTAGCTGGGGCTGGTTTTGCCTGAATTACTGCAGTGATGCGGCGTGGCATGAGTCCATCAGTCTGTGGCTCTGCTCAGGTGTTCTGAGAGCCCAGCTCTGATAGTGGTCTTCAGCTCTTCTGCATTGTTGGGTCTGGCAGAGATTTTCTATGGGGTTAAGGTCAGGCGAGTTTGCTGGCCAATCAGGAACAGGGATCCCATGGTCCTTAAACAGGCACTGGCTGCTTTGGCTCTGTGTGCAGGTGCCCAGTCCTGTTGGGAAATGAAATCTGCATCTCCATAAAGTTGGTCAGCAGCAGGAAGCATGAAGTGCTCTAAAACTTCCTGGTGTACGGCTGCGTTGACCTCTGACCTCAGAACACACAGTGGACCAACACCAGCAGATGACATGGCACCCCAAACCATCACTGACTGTGGAAACTTTACACTGGACCTCAAGCAGTGTGGATTGTGTGCCTCTCCTCTCTTCCTCCAGACTCTGGGACCCTGATCTCCAAAGGAAATGCTAAATTTACTTTCATCAGAGAACATAACTTTGGCCACTTTTTTTCCTTTTTGTCTTTAGCCGAGGCGAGACGCTTCTGACGCTTCTGTTGTTCAAGAGTGTGACAGCTGAAACCCATGTCTCGCATACGTCTGTGTGTAGTGGTTCTTGAAGCACTGACTCCAGATCCAGTCCACTCTTTGTGAATCTCCCCACATTTTTGAATGGGTTTTGTTTCACAATCCTCTCCAGGGTGCGGTTATCCCTATTGCTTGTACACTTTTTTCTAGCACATTTTTTCCTTCCCTTCGCCTCTCTATTAATGTGCTTGGACACAGAGCTCTGGGAACAGCCAGCCTCTTTTGCAATGACCTTTTGTGTCTTGCCCTCCTTGTGCAAGGGGTCAATGGTCATCTTTTGGACAGCTGTCAGGTCAGCAGTCTTCCCCATGAGTGTGTGGCCTACAGAACTCGACTGAGAGACCATTAAAGGCCTTTGCAGGTGTTTTGAGTTCATCAGCTGATGAGAGTGTGGCACCAGGTGTCTTCAATATTCAACCTTTTCACAATATTCTAATTTTCTGAGATCCTGAATTTGGGATTTTGACATTATGAATGTGTTCACGGTCACATCTGATCAGTTGAAAGCGTCTCTTCATTATGAGCGGTTGTGTGTAGTGTATCAGTGACTGTTGCCGGGTAAAACACAGTTCAACACAAAGCCTGGTTTTCCATCAAATGAACTCAAGAAAGGCTGGTTCTCTTATTTTGTCCAAACTCACATGTCTCATCTTTCCTCCACGCAGCTTCTAACGCCGTTCTGTTGTCCACGGATTCTGTGGCCAGAGCAGTCAGAAGAACTTCAGTCCGCGGCTGCAGCCTGACACACACCAGCAGATCATCAACAACACACACTTACACTACTAACTCTGTGTGTGTGTGTGTGTGTGTGTGTGTGAGTGTGAGTGTGTGAGCGTGTGAGTGACTGCGTGTGTGTTAGTGTATGTGTGTAAGAGTCCGTGTGTGTGAGTGTATGTGTGTGAGTGAGTGCGTGTGTGTGAGTGAGTGCGTGTGTGTATGTGAGTGTATGTGTGTGAGTGTGTGTGTGTGAGTGAATGTGTGTGAGTGTGTGTGAGTGAGTGAGTGTGAGTGAGTGTATGTGTGTGAGTGAGTGAATGTGTGTGAGTGAGTGAATGTGTGTGAGTGCGTGTGTGTGTGTATGTAAGTGTGTGTGTGTGCATGTGTATGTAAGTGAGTGTGTGTATGTGAGTGTATGTGTGTGAGTGAGTGAGTGAGTGTGAGTGTGTGAGTGCGTGTGTGTGTGTGAGTGAGTGAGTGAGTGTGTGTGTGTGTGAGTGAGTGAGTGAGTGTGTGTATGTGAGTGTATGTGTGTGAGTGAGTGAGTGTGAGTGTGTGAGTGTATGTGTGTGAGTGAGTGAGTGTGAGTGAGTGAGTGCGAGTGTGTGTCTGTGAGTGAGTGTGTGTGTGTGTGTGTGTGTGTGTGTGAGTGAGTGAGTGAGTGAGTGTGTGAGTGAGTGCGTGAGTGAGTGAGTGCGTGAGTGAGTGAGTGAGTGAGTGTGTGAGTGAGTGCATGTGTGTATGTGAGTGTATGTGTGAGAGAGTGTGAGTGTGTGTGTGTGAGTGCGTGTGTGTGTGTGTGAGTGCGTGTGTGTATGTGCATGTGTGTGAGTGCGAGGGGTCTCACTTGGCCCATGTCTTCAACATGATGGAGGGTGATGACAGTAAGCATGTGCTGAACTGTTGAATCTTAGGACAAACCTGCAGAAATTCATTCGGGAATAATTACACGCATCAAACACAGCAGAAGAATTCATTCTTTACTGCGGTTTATGAATATATTTAACATAAATATTTGAAATAGTAATAATATTTCACAATATTACTGTTTTACTGATCAAATAAACACAGCCCTGGTGAGCACACTCTCTCACACACACTCACGCACACACGCGCGCGCGCGCGCACGCACGCACACACACACACACACACAAATGTCACCTTGCCCTCGAGGAAAAACTTTGCAAACAGTTTGTAACGCTCAAGGCCCTCTGGGTAATCCATCTCAATGGAGGGAAGTTTCCAACTGACTCTGACTGCGGAGACAGACACACCCATATCATGTGACTGTTATTACACACACACACAGTCATAAAACGAGACCGTCCCTTTGAACTCTGAGGACAGGAGGAAAGACGGCTGCTCTTACAGAAGGTGCTCTGCTGATGACACTTCACTCGGCCAATCAGTGGGCAGTACCAGGGGGCGGGGCTTTCCTCCGGAGCGCTGAAGTGACAGTACTGTGGGAGGAGCTTCGGGATCCATTCCGGCTGAACCGCACAAACGCCTGCAGCAAACACACACTCCAGCCGTCACGATTCTCAACGGCTATTTCACAGATTTAATTTTACCAAGTAAAATTTTTTTATTATTATAAATATTTTATATATTATATATATACAGTGAGGAAAATAAGTATTTGAACACCCTGCTATTTTGCAAGTTCTCCCACTTGGAAATCATGGAGGGTCTGAAATTGTCATCGTAGGTGCATGTCCACTGTGAGAGACATAATCTAAAAAATATCCAGAAATCACAATGTATGATTTTTTAACTATTTATTTGTATGATACAGCTGCAAATAAGTATTTGAACACCTGTCTATCAGCTGGAATTCTGACCCTCAAAGACCTGTTAGTCTGCCTTTAAAATGTCCACCTCCACTCCATTTATTATCCTAAATTAGATGCTCCTGTTTGAGGTCGTTAGCTGCATAAAGACACCTGTCCACCCCATACAATCAGTAAGAATCCAACTACTAACATGGCCAAGACCAAAGAGCTGTCCAAAGACACTAGAGACAAAATTGTACACCTCCACAAGGCTGGAAAGGACTCCGGGGAAATTGCCAAGCAGCTTGGTGAAAAAAGCTCCACTGTTGGAGCAATCATTAGAAAATGGAAGAAGCTAAACATGACTGTCAATCTCCCTCGGACTGGGGCTCCATGCAAGATCTCACCTCGTGGGGTCTCAATGATCCTAAGAAAGGTGAGAAATCAGCCCAGAACTACACGGGAGGAGCTGGTCAATGCTCTGAAAAGAGCTGGGACCACCGTTTCCAAGGTTACTGTTGGTAATACACTAAGACGTCATGGTTTGAAATCATGCATGGCACGGAAGGTTCCCCTGCTTAAACCAGCACATGTCAAGGCCCGTCTTAAGTTTGCCAATGACCATTTGGATGATCCAGAGGAGTCATGGGAGAAAGTCATGTGGTCAGATGAGACCAAAATAGAACTTTTTGCTCATAATTCCACTAAACGTGTTTGGAGGAAGAAGAATGATGAGTACCATCCCAAGAACACCATCCCTACTGTGAAGCATGGGGGGGGGGGGTAGCATCATGCTTTGGGGGTGTTTTCTGCACATGGGACAGGGCGACTGCACTGTATTAAGGAGAGGATGACCGGGGCCATGTATTGCCAGATTTTGGGGAACAACCTCCTTCCCTCAGTTAGAGCATTGAAGATGGGTCGAGGCTGGGTCTTCCAACATGACAATGACCCGAAGCACACAGCCAGGAGAACCAAGGAGTGGCTCTGTAAGAAGCATATCAAGGTTCTGGCGTGGCCTAGCCAGTCTCCAGACCTAAACCCAATAGAGAATCTTTGGAGGAGCTCAAACTCCGTGTTTCTCAGCGACAGGCCAGAAACCTGACTGATCTAGAGAAGATCTGTGTGGAGGAGTGGGCCAAAATCCCTCCTGCAGTGCAAACCTGCTGAACAACTACAGAAAACCTTTGACCTCTGTAATCGCAAACAAAGGCTACTGTACCAAATATCAACATTGATTTTCTCAGGTGTTCAAATACTTATTTGCAGCTGTATCATACAAATAAATAGTTACAAAATCATACATTGTGATTTCTGGATTTTTTTTTTTAGATTATGTCTCTCACAGTGGACATGCACCTACGATGACAATTTCAGACCCTCCATGATTTCCAAGTGGGAGAACTTGCAAAATAGCAGGTGTTCAAATACTTATTTTCCTCACTGTATTATATTATATTTCTAATTATTTTAGTAAATATTATGTAAAATAAATATAATTGTAGCTATTGTCATTTACAGATTAAAATTAAATTAACTTCTGCTCACAAAGGCCAAAAGACTCACTTTATTCCCAACTGTATTGCACACACACACACACACACCTCTCATGTACATCTTGGTGGTCTCCATAACTTCCTGATACACCACAAACTCTGGGAGTGTCTTGTGAAGGGCAGATGATGGGTGAATGAACACGGGGTCGTCCAGCAGAGGCGTCTGGACACACACACACACACACACGCAGAGAAAACTGATGTAACGGTGACTTTAACAGCACAATCAGAAGTCAACCGGTGTGTGAGGCACCTTATAGCCGTTCCTCCATTTGGGGTCGAGGAGCTCCTCGGCCTGCACTCGTCTGGCCATGTGATCGCCTAAACCGGCCAATACGACCTGCCGTAAACACACCACCTGAGACTCTGTGGGAGGAGCCATCTTATGATCCACGAACACGCCAGCGTCAGAGCACACGGCATTCACTGAGAGAGAGAGAGAGAGAGAGAGAGAGAGAGAGAGAGAGAGAGAGAGAGAGAGAGAGAGAGAGAGAGAGAGAGAGAGAGAGGTTGAACAGATCTTTATTGTTACAATTAATCAAGGATTTACATCAGTATTGTTACCTGTATCATTTTACCTCAACAACAATTCATTAAAAGCTCAATATTAAAAAGTAAAAAATAGATCTGCATCATCAATAACACATAAAACCTCATTTATACCCCAAATTCGTAAAAAACTTTTAACATTATTGATCAATTTAAAATATGAAAATTAAATTTGTATCCTTCCTTTTACCAAACACTTCAACATCATGTCTACATCTGTTGAGCCAATTTCCAGCTCCTTGTTTTTCCTTGTTTTCCACGATGCAATCTTAGCTGAACCAATTAAATCATTTAATAACACAATTTTCCTCTATCAAGCACTTTGTATTTTAGTCCTCCAATAAAAACTTTGTGGGAAAACTCCTCACCAAAACCCTGAAACCAAGCATCAAGCGACTTAACAAATGTTCTATGGTTTCTTCAACACTACAAAACCTGCAATCCCCACCACAGCTGGATTCAGGCGTGTCTGTTCGTAGCTCTGGCCCTGTGGATGAGCCTCCACTGCAGATCAGCTGTCCGCTCCTCGATGGGAGGCTTTTACAGGACTCTCCACCTGTCTCTAACTAGGAAGCCAGGCTCCATTGTCTCTGTCCACTTTGAGAAACTCTGCCGACTGAGTGAGTCCATGTGAACAACTTCCACTGTAACATACAGTAATGCTTTTTTTGATGCAACGTCAAGCTCCTCCAGCTGCAGAGTTTTAAAAGTCAATATAGATCCTTCAAGCTCTCCTTGTTCTTCACTTCCAGCAGGACTAATCTTCAACTTTGGAAAACCTCCTTTCCGCTGTTGTGTATTCCCGCCAGCAACAAGGTTTCTGTAAATGCTCGGCAAAGAAGCAAAAATTCCATCTCTTAATTTGGAAGCGATTCTTATCGAGCACAAACCAGACAGATCTTTAAAAGTGTCCGCTGAACTCCATCTGCCATTATCCAGCAAATGTCCCAGTTTAGTGACTCTCATTCTTTACAAGAGTTCTCCGAATGCTTCCTGATGATAAAAGACGAGTCTGAATCAACGGATTATGAAACAGTGGTTCCTCATTAATCCAGTCTCCAAGCTCTTCAAAACCTTCATCCAAACTTGCAACATTGATTTGTAAAAAGAAGAGAGCTTATTCATTCTCATCCCGTCCATTTTCAATAAAAACAAGTGTTTGTCAAGTCCAAAATGTTCAACTTTCTGCAGGAAATCCCATGCCGTCTGTATCCACGCTAAATCCTCCTGATAGAGGAGTTTCTGCACTGCTTGCAGCCTGAAAGCAACAATGCGACTTTTTACGTCCACCAGACCTTGGCCTCCTTCATGTACCGGTAGGTAAAGCACTGCAGCCCGAGTCCAGTGTTCACCACTCCAGAAAAAATCCACAATCTTTCTCTGTATGTTACAAATCAGTTCCAGAACCATGACTCTGTGCCAGAGCGTAGAAGCTGCCAGATTGTTTGCCACCAGAACTCTTCCTCTGTAGGATAATTGTGGTAACAGCCATTTCCATTTAGACAATCGAGCCACTACCTTCTCCAGCATTCCCTCCCAATTCTTCATTTTAAAACGTTCCTTTCCTAAGAAAACACGTTTAGACCCTCCCTCCCCCAGATTAGTCCTCCTGGAAGTTTCGGAGGTCCGGTGTCTCCCCACCGGCCAATGATAAACCCCTCACTTTTCTCCCAGTTAACTTTAGCTGAGGAAGCCATCTCATATTGCCTAATGCTGGTTTCTAAAGCTATTACATCATTTTTTCCTGAAATACAAACAGCTACATCATCGGCATAAGCAGACATATGCACCTTAAAAGTTTATTTTACGCCTGTAATTGAAAATCCACCCAAATCTCGCCTTAATTTACATAGCAGAGGCTCAATTACAAGACTATATAATTGGCCAGAAAGAGGACAACCCTGCCTAATCCCTCTATTGACTGCTACTGGGGCACTTATTCCTCTACCAACCTTGATTAACACTGATAAGAAATGAATTGATCACCGATTCCAAAGCTCTTTAACACTTTAAAAAGATATCCATGGTCTACCCTATCAAAAGCTTTTTCTTGGTCTATTGACAAGATATGCAACCACAATCAATCACATCTCTTAGAAAAAAACTAATTGTCCATTATTGATCGGTTCGGTATACGATATGTTTGATCCTTATGAATCAACAAGTTTAAAATATTTTTAAGCCTATTTGCAATAGATTTTGAAAATATTTTATAATCTACACATAACAAGGATACTGGCCTCCAATTCTTTAAAAAAAACTAAATCTCCTTTTTTTGGTAACAGCGAGAGTATAGCCCTCCTACAACTAACAGGAAGTACTTTATTTTCCAAACATTCTAGTACCACTTCATACAAATCCTCCCCTAATATTCCCCAGAAATGTTTCTAAAGCTCAGCTGTTAATCCATCTATACCTGGAGAACGCCCCGTAGACAACTGCTGCCCCGCTTCTGTTAACTCCCCATATGTAATTATGTCCTCCAAAGCTTGACTTCTTTCTTTATCCAGCTGTGGTAAATCTTTTGCACTATCAGGATCACATTCCTCAGCACTATACAACACAGAATAAAAGTCCATCGCCAACTTCCTCATGTCAGCTGGATTTGTTGTTATATTTCCATTTTGGCCATGAAGATAGAGCATCTGCTTATATTGAACTGTCTTTTTTTCCAAATTGAAGAAATATGAAGTTGGGGCATCCATGTCTTTGATGGAACAAATCCTTGACCTTACAAGTGCCCCCTTCACTTGTTCTTGTAACAAAGTTCCAAGTTCTTTCTTTTTCTTGTTTAAAAGTGTACCATTGTCCTGTGCTCTTTCGTTGTTTATCAAGTCCTCTTCCAAACACTCAATTTCCTTTTGCAAGCTCAGTATAGTTTTTCACACATTCGTAGAATGACAAGAAGAAACCTTTTGACAAAACTCTTTCTTTCATTTGTACCTTGCCTACATCCCACCATTGGCTAAGGTTTTCAAAATCACTTTTTCTTTCTTTCCATTTCTCCCAAAACAACTTGAAACTATCACAAAAAGTTTTCGTTGAAATGCCAATAATACCTTTGTCTTGAAGTTTTCTTTACATTAAAATCAAACATGATTAAATGATGATCAGAAAAACCATTCTGTAATATTGATGCGCTCATCATCTTATTTTCCACCATCTTATTTAAATAGAACCTGTCCAGTCTAGCACCACTAACCATATTTTCTACCACTTTAATCCATGTATATCGCCTCACTCCAGTATTCCTTCTTCTCCACACATCTATTAAGTCATGCTTTCCAATTATATTAGACAATAGTTTACTAGAGTGACTATGTGGCTCTTCACCATTCCTTTCAATTCAAACATTAATAGTACAGTTCCAGTCCCCTCCTAACATTAACTAAGTGTCATCATCAAAATTTTGAAGTGCTTTATCTAATTGGTCAAATACTCTTACTCTTTCCATCCCATTATTTGGAGCATACACGTTCACTAGAACGTTGGGAAACGTTTGCTCTCGATTAGATTCACTGGCCTCTGAATCCACAGCAGGATCTAGTGTGACATTATTAGCACCACTACTACCAGCCTTATGTGGACATTTAGACCTTTTATGTCCCGCATCTCCACATTCAAAGCACTTTAAACTACCTGTACTAGCATATACCATTTATGTCTTCCCTTCATGTGCAACTCTAAAAGACACATCCAATTCAGGTTGTTTCAGAAACATTGCCACCTGTCTCCTAAACGACATTACATGTTTTAGAGCTGTATTTTTGCATTCGAGTGGAATTTTTTTTATCGTACTAGCAAACTTGCCGTCCCATAAAAGTGCACGCTCAATTTCGTCATCAGGGATGAACGGAGGCACGTTTGAAATGATTACCGTTCGGGTCGGGTTGACTAGTGACGAAATAGCAACACAGAGTCCACTTACCGAAATTCCACAGCTTACTAAACGGTTAACCAAATGTTCCTCCTTTAAGAAAACCACCACAGCTTTGTTCATTCTTGACGCCAAAGAGATGTTCTCATATCCAACTTATTCTCCAATTGATAATAAAACTTCCTCCACCGCCACACTCGATTCAACTTCACACCTGACGCCATGACGGAGGGATGGTAGCGCTTCTCCGCTCTCAGGCCGAGATGCCAACTCTGTCAACAATCCTCCCGGCGACGACGCGCCAAATAAATAATTAAAACACTTTACTTCCTATGTTCTCACTTTTAAATAATCCCCATCGGTCATAAGAAAAAAAGAAAAATAACAGTAGAAACCCACTTTCATTCACCCTCTACTCGTGAACACTCTCACACGCACTCAAACACTCCCAGCAGAAAGAGAAAGAGAGAGAGAGAGGAGTGTGTGTGTGTGTGTGTGTGTGTGTGTGTGTGTGTGTGTGTGTGTGTGTGTGTGTGTGTGTGTGTGTGTGTGTGTGTACCTGCATTGGTCAGCTGACCCCGGAGTCTTCGGATTTCCAGCATTGCTTTGTACCGAAGCCCGTTTTCCTCACAGAACTGCCGAGTGCAGCCAGAGAATTCACACGCTCCGACCGCCCCTAAACATCAACATCACGCCATTACACACAGCACACGCATACAGCACACGCATACAAGAGTAAGAGATGCCATTACACACACGTCAGTTTTATTATTACGGACATCGTCTGATTGTTCGGTTTGGCCGGTAATAGTCAGGAGTGGGACTTTTATTTTGACGACTCCCTTCAGCAGCTCGGTCTGATAACACAAAGGCAAACACTATAACACTCGTATTGTGAGGTTTCATTTGTAATATATATCATTATTTTGTGTATAAATGAGCATTATCTTTATTTAATAAATATGATTCCCAGTTTGCACGGGAACACTAGAGTGACTGTTGGTTAGTGTTTTCTAGCAGTGTTTGTGTTTATAAAACACTATAACAGGAATTACAGAAGTCGCAATTTATTTTTTTCAAATGGATTTAATTATTTTAGTCAATTATTTTTAGTAAATTAAAAATACACTTAATTGCAGCAATTGCTTTGCATGCTAAACAATCAAAGTTGTTTTTGTTCAATAAAATCTATTAAAAATACATTTTGTTAATTGAAATCAAGAAAGAAAATATAAATATTAGATGGAAAAAAATAAACTTAGAAATGGCAACTGAAATCAGTCCTAAAATTACTAAAACTGAAATAAAAATAAATTAAAGATAAATATAAATATGATATACAGGGTCTGGTCATATAATTAGAATATCATCAAAAAGTTGATTTATTTCACTAATTCCATTCAAAAAGTGAAACTTGTATATTATATTCATTCATTACACACAGACTGATATATTTCAAATGTTTCTTTTAATTTTGATGATTATAACTGACAACTCAGGAAAATCCCAAATGCAGGATCTCAGAAAATTAGAATATTGTGAAAAGGTCCCCCCCCCCACGGGACAGTCAGATCACCTCTCTTTGTTTCTCACACCCCTCACACCCCCAAATATGCACCGCTCATCAATCGTGTGAAGCCATCAGTGAAGACCATCAAGGTGTGGCCTGCGGGGGCAGATTCCACACTCCAGGAAAGGTTTCTAAACACAGACTGGAGTATGTTTGCTTCTCAAGCCACCAGTGGCGCTCACACGGACATTGACTCCTACTCCTCCTTAGTATTGGATCATATCAATACCACCATTGACAGTGTTACAACCCAGAAACAGATCACCACATACCCAAATCAGAAGCCTTGGATGAACAGGGAAGTGCGACTCCTGCTGAAGTCACACAACACTGCCTTCAGATCAGGAGATGCACAAGCCTACAGCACATCCAGAGCAAACCTGAAGAGGGGCATCAAAAAGGCCAAGCACTGCTACAAGCTAAAGATAGAGG